>CM064504.1:70466587-70479087 GCA_032716605.1 Paralithodes platypus | reverse complement strand
TACAAAGTAAGTACCAAAAATACAAAATAAGTAACAAAAATACAAAATAAGTACCAAAATACAAAATAAGTACCAAAATACAAAATAAGTACCAAAAATACAAAATAAGTACCAACATACAAAATAAGTGCCAAAAATACAAAATAAGTACCAAAATACAAAACAAGTACCAAAATACAAAATAAGTACCAAAAATACAAAATAAGTACCAACATACAAAATAAGTACCAAAATACAAAATAAGTACCAAAATACAAAATAAGTACCAAAATACAAAATAAGTACCAAAAATACAAAATAAGTACCAAAATACAAAATAAGTACCAAAATAATCCTGATGGTCGAAATACAGAAACGAATGAAGCAATATAATGTAAGCAAACGTAAAGGGTTAAATTCCGCCCAAAACAAACCAAAAGTAATAATAATAATGATAATAATAACAGAACAAACAAAATGGAGACAGTTGAGCCCGCTTAGCAATTACACGAAACTGAAATAAATATAGGAACAACAATGGTAAACAAAGAAGAAAAGATAATTGGACAGTTATTTGAGAAAGGAGGCGAAGAAACCCGGGAAAAGGATAAGGCACAAACTGGGAATAAGGAAAAGTAAGAAACGAGAAACAGAATGGGATGCCCTCTGAAAATAGAAAATGGGAGAAAATGGAAACAGGTCAAAGAAAACGATATTATGGAAGGGAGACGATTTAGGAAATTGTTGGAGATACTTGATGACACACACACACACACACACACATACACATATTAATGCACATATACATACATTATTAAATATACACAAGCTAGCACAGAGATACACTCATATACACACGAATGCATACACACTCAAGCTAGCACACACATACATACACATTTATAAATACACATACACACATACAAATATATACACACAATAGAACACACATGCAAAATGTGCACATACAATCACGCACTCACATCTCTCTCTCTCTCTCTCACACAAACACACACACACACACCGTAATATGCAAATCCCTGGAAGCCGATTATGTGCAGTTGACGGAAAATATTGAAGTCAGATATCTTGTGTGGAGCTTCATCATTATATAATGGGGCGTATACCACGTTCAGTACCAGTTCTGTCCTATTAATTTTGTACTGGCTAATAACAAACGATTGTATTCAGTTTAATGAAAAGGCATTGCACTATCTGAAATAACCCTTTTTACAACCACAGATCCTTCTTAAGCTGTACAAAACCGTCTAATTTATAGCTAGAACATAATCAAAATAGACGTCGCCGATACAGAAAGGGTTAACAAGGGTGTACAGAGGGTATATTATGAGAACAATGGGTATAATTATGGATAGTGATTGACCTTGCTATGCTTGTGTTAGATGGCTTTATTACCATCATAATACCTTTAAGGGGCCATGGTTGTTGTTTGTCTGCCCCCCCCCCCTTCCCCCCCCCCCCCCCCTCACACACACACACACACACACCTCTCTCTCTCTCTCTCTCTCTCTGTCCTTTAACACGTTCCCCTTTTAGAGTCGAAAACAAGTATGTGATTTTTTTTTTGTTATTTCCCTTGTGTGTGTGTGTGTGTGTGTGTGTGTGTGTGTGTGTGTGTGTGTGTGTGTGTGTGTGTGTGTGTGCACATTAACACAGAATATAAAGATAAATGGCTGGAACAATACCAGTAAGACATCAATATAGATGAAATCATGAAGTGTAATATACATGTTACATATACTGTATACTGTATATAAATATATATATATATATATATATATATATATATATATATATATATATATATATATATATATAGAGAGAGAGAGAGAGAGAGAGACATAGAGAGAGAGATATATATAATCTAACATAGCTTATCTAATGACGTCAAACAACACATGAATACACAAGTTAAACTAACATTTAATCACTTTGGTCAGATGTGATGTGGATTTGGTCAGATGTGATGTGGATTTGGTCAGATGTGATGTGGATTTCTTTAATATTTTATTGTATTATTATTGAGGAGTTTGCTTGGTTTTGACATTTTCGAGCAATGTATTTTAGTTTGTCCCCAAGGCAAGGCAATATTAATACCTTTCGTATCATTTAGGTCCCGATATTTTGCTGGCGAGCGATAGCGAACCTATTATCAAGGAGGAACCGGCCTTCGGCCAGGAAATGTTTCTACCAAAAAATATACAAATTTATCTAGAAGGGGATGTACTGAAAGGGTTAAGATGCCAATACCCGTGCAAAATAGTCTCCATATATTGCCGGAATACAATTGCAGATGAAAAAATGCGTGTATATCAAGCCTTAAGGGAGATTTCCACTTGAGGGATTTTTTTCTGGACCCCTTTCTCGCTCATGTTTAGCCCCATTGCTTTTTAGATTTTAAGACGCTCGCCCCCTTTACTTTGGCGATTTTAAGAACTTTCGCCCCATTTCTGTCAATTTTAAGAACTTTCGTGCCATTTAGGTGTCGATTTTTTCCTGGCGAGCCTGTAATTTAAGAGGAACCGGCCTTCGGCCGGGAAATTTTTCTACCGAAAAATGTACAAATTATCTTGAAAGGGGGTCTAGGGGGTGTAATTTTAAGCTTGATGGAGTTCTAGGGAACAAACTAAATACCTCCCCTTAAGCCGGCGTCACACCAGCAAGTTCATCGGCTACATTCATTGGCGTCTTGAAGCCGATACAAGGTTTCATAACATTGGCGTCTTGAAGCCGATACAAGGTTTCATAACATTGGCGTCTTGAAGCCAATACAAGGTTTCATAACATTGGCGTCTTGAAGCCGATACAAGGTTTCATAACATTGGCGTCTTGAAGCCGATACAAGGTTTCATAACATTGGCGTCTTGAAGCCGATACAAGGTTTCATAAAATGTTGACTGAGTTTTGCTGTATGTTCTTATATTTAATAAAGGTGAACAGGATTAGAAGCTCTAATATGCAAAGTACAATGACAATGAGAGAACAAAAATGTCAGAGAGTAGACTTAAGGGGGGTGACCTGCTTTTTGTTATTTCTCTCCTTTTCTCTCTTTCTCTGGCTTGTATCCATTCGGCCCCATTCAGCCAACTATTTTAAGACGTTTATCCCCATCTAGGTGTCGATTTCTTCCTGGCGAGCGATAGCGAGCCAGCATTATATGAAGAAATCCGGCTTCGCCGGAGACATTTTTCTATCAAAAAATGTACAAATTTAGCCTGCTGTCAAACAAAACTAAAAAATATGCTGGCTCGCTACCGCTCACCAGTAAAAAAATTACACCTGGATGGGGATAAACGTCTTAAAACAGTAGGCTGAATGGGGCCAAATGGATACAAGCCAGAGGAATATAGAAAAGGACAGAACAAAAACAGGTGTGGTGATGGGCTGGTCTATCAGAGTGAGAGCTGAGCATTCTCTGCCATACCCATAGCTTACTCTGACTGTTCCTTTTACTTATATATCTTCTAGATCTCAAGTGCCGTCGTCTTTTCCGTGGATTGACCTCCCTACTGCCAACCTAGAAGTTGGCAGATTGGGAGCCAAAGCGTCACATTTTCCCCTTGCCCCTCAACTTTCCCTTCATAATTGCTGAGGGGCACAGGGCCTTGGGTGGGGTTTTGGTTTCCCGGGCGTTTCCGCACCCTCCTCAGCTCCCTGCCTTGGAGTGGCTTCGGTCACCTGGGCTTTGTTAGTGGTAAGCAGGGAGGGTTTTGTGGGGGCGCTCATTTATGGCCTTGGCCTTGCTCGAGACCTTGGGGCTGTTCGGCCAGACAACCTGGGGAACAACAACAACAAAAACAGGTCACCCCCCTTAACTTTACTTATATATTGACTCGGATACCTTGGCTCCGATACATCCGGCGGTAAAGTGCTCGTGTGACACCGGTTTATATAAATCCCCCCTCCAAGACACCACACGCCCCCCCCCCCCCCCCCAGACAGACACACTTCTCTTAAGTTTCCGGTTGAGTGGGAGTGTCAGGACAAAGTGGCGAACACGAGTGATATACAGGGACGACGGGGAAGGTGGGATGAAGCCGCTGTCACACGAGCGATTTTTCCGTCAATTTTCCATGAGCAAGTTTTGTCTCGTTATATTTCGGGACTTTTTTGCACTGGTATCGGTAACTAGACTGAAGGCAGAGTACGATAGGCGGCTGAATTTTGATAAAGTGTAATTTTTGAAGCTTCCAGACCATAATTGCCCGTAAAAATTGCTCGAAAAACGGCTCGTGTGACACCGCCTTGAGAGTGTTTCTTTGTTTGTTCATCAAGCTTTGTAAATATTTTTTTAGTTTCCTCCCTATACCTCCATCAAGCTTAAGAAAAAACAACCCCTAGAACCCCTTTCTAGACAAATTTGTAAATTTTTCGGTAGAAAAATGTCCCGGCCGAAGGCCAGTCTCTCTTAAACTACAGGCTCGCTATCGCTCGCCAGGAAAAAATCGACACCTAAATGGCACGAAAGGTCTTGATATCGACAAAGAAATGGGGCGAAAGGTCTTAAAATCGCCAAACTATTGGGCCTGACGTCTTATAATATGGACACTAATGGGGCTAAACAAGAGGGAGAAGGGGGACCAGAAAAAAACGGGCCATCTCCCCTTATTAAATCCCCCCCAGACAGCCAGTTCTGTTATGTTTCCGGTTGAGTGGAAGTGGAAGTTGGTGGAGTTGGTAGGGTTGGTGGTGGATGTTTGGTTGGTGGAGTTGGTAGGGTTGGTGGCGGTGGTTTGGTTGGTGGAGTTGGTAGGGTTGGTGGTGGTTGTTTGGTTGGTGGAGTTGGTAGGGTTGGTGGTGGTTGTTTGGTTGGTGGAGTTGGTAGGGTTGGTGGAGTTGGTAGGGTTGGTGGAGTTGGTAGGGTTGGTGGTGGTTGTTTGGTTGGTGGAGTTGGTAGGGTTGGTGATGGTTGTTTGGTTGGTGGAGTTGGTAGGGTTGGTGATGGTGGTTTGGTTGGTAGGGTTGGTGATGGTTGTTTGGTTGGTGGAGTTGGTAGGGTTGGTGATGGTGGTTTGGTTGGTAGGGTTGGTGATGGTTGTTTGGTTGGTGGAGTTGGTAGGGTTGGTGATGGTGGTTTGGTTGGTGGAGTTGGTAGGGTTGGTGATGGTGGTTTGGTTGGTAGGGTTGGTGATGGTGGTTTGGTTGGTGGAGTTGGTAGGGTTGGTGATGGTGGTTTGGTTGGTAGGGTTGGTGATGGTGGTTTGGTTGGTAGGGTTGGTGATGGTTGTTTGGTTGGTGGAGTTGGTAGGGTTGGTGATGGTTGTTTGGTTGGTGGAGTTGGTAGGGTTGGTGATGGTGGTTTGGTTGGTAGGGTTGGTGATGGTGGTTTGGTTGGTAGGGTTGGTGATGGTTGTTTGGTTGGTGGAGTTGGTAGGGTTGGTGATGGTTGTTTGGTTGGTGGAGTTGGTAGGGTTGGTGATGGTGGTTTGGTTGGTAGGGTTGGTGATGGTTGTTTGGTTGGTGGAGTTGGTAGGGTTGGTGATGGTTGTTTGGTTGGTGGAGTTGGTAGGGTTGGTGGTGGTGGTTTGGTTGGTAGGGTTGGTGATGGCTGTTTGGTTGGTGGAGTTGGTAGGGTTGGTGGTGGTGGTTTGGTTGGTAGGGTTGGTGGTGGTTGTTTGGTTGGTGGAGTTGGTAGGGTTGGTGATGGTTGTTTGGTTGGTGGAGTTGGTAGGGTTGGTGGTGGTGGTTTGGTTGGTAGGGTTGGTGATGGCTGTTTGGTTGGTGGAGTTGGTAGGGTTGGTGGTGGTGGTTTGGTTGGTAGGGTTGGTGGTGGTGGTTTGGTTGGTAGGGTTGGTGGTGGTGGTTTGGTTGGTAGGGTTGGTGATGGTTGTTTGGTTGGTGGAGTTGGTAGGGTTGGTGGTGGTGGTTTGGTTGGTAGAGTTGGTGGTGGTGGTTTGGTTGGTAGGGTTGGTGGTGGTTGTTTGGTTGGTGGAGTTGGTAGGGTTGGTGGTGGTTGTTTGGTTGGTGGAGTTGGTGGTGGTTGTTTGGTTGGTGGAGTTGGTAGGGTTGGTGATGGTTGTTTGGTTGGTGGAGTTGGTAGGGTTGGTGGTGGTGGTTTGGTTGGTAGGGTTGGTGGTGGTTGTTTGGTTGGTGGAGTTGGTAGGGTTGGTGATGGCTGTTTGGTTGGTGGAGTTGGTAGGGTTGGTGGTGGTTGTTTGGTTGGTAGGGTTGGTGGTGGTTGTTTGGTTGGTAGGGTTGGTGGTGGTGGTTTGGTTGGTAGGGTTGGTGGTGGTTGTTTGGTTGGTGGAGTTGGTAGGGTTGGTGATGGCTGTTTGGTTGGTGGAGTTGGTAGGGTTGATGGTGGTGGTTTGGTTGGTGGAGTTGGTAGGGTTGGTGGTGGTGGTTTGGTTGGTGGAGTTGGTAGGGTTGGTGGTGGTTGTTTGGTTGGTAGGGTTGGTGGTGGTTGTTTGGTTGGTGGAGTTGGTAGGGTTGGTGGTGGTTGTTTGGTTGGTGGAGTTGGTAGGGTTGGTGGTGGCTGTTTGGTTGGTAGGGTTGGTGATGGTTGTTTGGTTGGTAGGGTTGGTGATGGTTCTTTGGTTGGTAGGGTTGGTGATGGTTGTTAGGTTGGTGGAGTTGGTAGGGTTGGTGGTGGCTATTTGGTTGGTAGGGTTGGTGATGGTTGTTTGGTTGGTGGAGTTGGTAGGGTTGGTGGTGGCTGTTTGGTTGGTAGGGTTGGTGATGGTGGTTTGGTTGGTGGAGTTGGTAGGGTTGGTGGTGGTTGTTTGGTTGGTGGAGTTGGTAGGGTTGGTGGTGGCTGTTTGGTTGGTAGGGTTGGTGATGGTTGTTTGGTTGGTAGGGTTGGTGGTGGTTGTTTGGTTGGTGGAGTTGGTAGGGTTGGTGGTGGCTGTTTGGTTGGTAGGGTTGGTGATGGTTGTTTGGTTGGTAGGGTTGGTGATGGTTGTTTGGTTGGTAGGGTTGGTGATGGTTGTTTGGTTGGTAGGGTTGGTGATGGTTGTTTGGTTGGTAGGGTTGGTGATGGTTGTTTGGTTGGTAGGGTTGGTGATGGTTGTTTGGTTGGTAAGGTTGGTGATGGTTGTTTGGTTGGTAGGGTTGGTGATGGTTGTTTGGTTGGTAGGGTTGGTGATGGTTGTTTGGTTGGTGGCGTTGTTTGTATTGGTATGGTATACTTGTTTGGTTGTTTTGCTTGTAACGGAGCTTTCTTCTCACATGGTTGGTGGTGGTGGAGTAATTGGTTGTGGTTGTTTTGGTTGGTGGAGTGGTTGTTCATAGTATGGTAGTTATACTTGTTTGGTTGTTGTGGTTGTGGTTGTGATTGAGCTTTCTTCTCCAATTCAATGCACTGCTAGGAATACTTTAGGTCACTGCTAATCAGAACATCCAAATCCAGTTCCAAGTCGGTCACTGTCAGAGCCTTTCCCAATAGCAAGTAGCCTGACTAGGGGTTTGCTTGGCCGATATGCATCACCTTGCAATTCAAGTTTAGTGGAATCTGCCTTGTCTCCGACCATTCACCCAGACTGTTGAGGTCCATCCTATGCCCGAGAGGGAGTAGTTGGAATATAGAAAAAAAAAAAAAAAAATCCTGAGCTGTTCAAACACGTCCTTCACATTCACTCCAAGCTTAATGTCATCTGCAAACCTAGAGATCTCACTCAACAAACCAATATCGATGTCATTGATATATATGATAAACAGAAGTGGGCCAAGGACAGATCCCTGTGGAACTCCAAAGGTGACAGGAGTCCACGCAGATGAAACACCATTGATTACCAATCGTTGCTGTTTCACTGTTAGCTAACTTTCTATTCAATTTATGACCAATGTACTGACACCTAGTGCACTAACTTTTGACATTAGCCTACAATGAGGCACTCAGTCCAAATATTTTTGAAAATCTAAGCAGAGGATGTCTATGGCTACACTTTTGTCATAATCTAAGCAGAGGATGTCTATGGCTACACTTTTGTCATAATCACTCAGCATTTCATGAACAAATTCCGGCAAATTGGTAAGACATAATCGGGAGAGAGAGAGAGAGAGAGAGAGAGAGAGAGAGAGAGAGAGAGAGAGAGAGAGAGAGAGAGAGAGAGAATCAATGAAGGTTCTTAACGCAGTGAAGTGGTAAAACCAATTAGTTTAATTTGCAATTATCTGTAATGTAATTAATCGGTCTGCATAACAGAAGTGAGTCAATTAATGAATTATCTAATTTATTAATTTCACTCCCGACACCAAACACATTCCAATGAAATTAGTGAAAGCATTTGATCCTCCCGGGAATCGAACAACGGTTACTCCCTACAGATCTTATACACTCTAACCATTGCACCACCACCGTGACAGTTAAAGGTTAAGGACATGGCTAAGATTTTATATCCATTTATCGAATACTGAATATCACTCTAATCATGCACTCAAACCCAACTGCACACTGAATAGCCTGATGTTTAAGGGGAGATCTCCACTTGAGGGATTTTTTTCTTGACTCCTTTCTCCCTCATGTTTAGCCCCATTGCTCTTCTAATTTTAAGACGTTCACCCCATTATTTTGACGATTTTAAGAACTTTCGACCCATTTCTGTCAAATTTAAGACCTTTCGTGCCATTTGGGTGTCGATTTTATCCTGGCGAGCGATAGCGAGCCTGTAATATAAGAGGAACCGGCTTTACATTTTTCTACCGAAAAATGTACAAATTTATCTTGAAAGAGGGTCAAGGGGGTGAAATTTTAAGATTGCTGGAGGAGTAGAAAACAAACTAAACACCTCCCCTTAAGTGAAAGGAAAGAACAATTTATGGGGCACAGATCTCTAAGGATCGACCTCATCTATTTTATTATTTTCAGTCTCAACACCAAAGACCTCCCAATGAAATTAATTAAAGCATGTGATCCTCCCGGGATTCGAACCTGGGTTACCACATACAGATCTTATTTGTATTGAGTATTGTTCACATGTGTGGGGAGGAACCTCTCACACAGCACTCTTAGACAAAGTAGAAAGGAAGGCCTGTCGTAGCATTTACTCCCACCCACTCAACAACTATTTGCAAACTCTCTCTCTTCGCCGCAATGTTGCATTTTTCTCGCTATTCTATCGCTACTACAATAATCAATGTTTCTCAAAGCTCTCCCAGTGTACACCACATCCTCTACGTAGGGTACGTGGTACCCGTCTTGCAACACAATCCCACCCCTACTCTGTGCAACTCTCCAACCCAAGAGTGAAACGTTACTCTGTCTTTCTTCTATGCAATAGCTGAGCTCTGGAACTCTCTCCTACAATAAGTTTTTCCCTCCTCCTATGACTTAAATTGCTTCAAACTCCGTGTGTCCAGGCATATTGACTCGAACTTCCCTTGATTTTGGCCCTGTCACTCTTTCAACTATGGGGGAGGCACTCGGTACAGGCAGTTCTGCCTTTTGTGTCCCTCACTCACATAGAAACAAAACAGTAATTTTATATATTTATTCTTAGTTTGGAGTTGTTTTTGTACCTTAAAATACATTGTTAACAAATGTAAAAAAGCATGAAAAAAACCCCAATAATAATTTAACAAAATATAACATCCCACAATACGTCGGACCAGATTGTGTTAAAAACAAAACAAAAAACCTGCTATAAAGTCCCTTAAAACACTAAGGACAGAAAACGGTAAACTAAGCTAGACAATAGAAACAATTGACACAAAAACAAATTCAATATTGTAAAACAAATGAGAAGAATAGAACAAAATAACTAATGAAGGAAACAAACGGTGAACTCCAGAATAAGGATAAGACCAAAGTTGGGAATACAGAAAAATAAAATATGTGATAAAACAAAAATAAATATATATATAAATATATATAAGGAACAAATATAATATATACTAAATAAATAATATATATATATATATATATATATATACAATTACATAATTATTATAAAAAAACCCAATACCAATATAACAATATAAGAAAAGAAAATGGAATACGACGGAAATGTTGGAGTCCTGATAGCGCGCGCGCGCTTACACACACACACACACACACACAATTATATATATAATTATTATTATTCACACACACACACACACACACACAGGTATACTATGTCGAACACACGCATGAACACGCACCAACTCATACATACATACACACACACACACACGAACGAAATAATCTCTCTCTCTCTCATCATTTATATCAACAACCTTGATGTATGAATAACTAGCAAAATCAGCAAATTTATAGATGAAACTATAAGAGGAAGAGTGATCAATTCCGATCATGATATTCAGGCTCTCCAGAGATACCTAGATACACTACACGAATGGGCAGTGAATTGGCAGATGAAGTTCAATGCAGTGTAGTACATGTTGGGGAAATCGATAGAAAATGCAGGATATAGATTAGAAAACGTGAATATAAGAAACTCGGAGGATGAAAACACAAATTGGGAGTCCTCGTCAACTGTGATTTGAAACATAGAAATCAATGCGTTAGTGCTCGAAATCAATGCGTTAGTGCTCGAAATCAGGCAAATAGAGTTATCGGATTTATATCTAGAAGTGTGAGTAATTAAAATGTAAAACTGGCAAACAAACTCGAACCAAAACTGGGACAAAGACAATAATATAATCTTCAAATTTTATCTAGCGTTAGTAAGACCACATATGGATTACGGTGTCCTATTTTGGTGTCCCTATTACAAAATAGACATGGATTCCTTGGAGAGAGTACAGCGAAGAATGACAATAATTATCCATAAAATGAGAAACCTTCCACATGAAGAAAGGTTGACGAAATTAGGCTTACACTCGTTAAGGGGTGATATCCACTTGAGGGATTTTTTTCTTGACTCCTTTCTCCCTCATGTTTAGCCCCATTGTTTTTGAAATTTTAAGATGTTCGCCCCATTATTTTGACGATTTTAAGAACTTTCAACCCATTTCTATCAATTTTAAGACCTTTCGTGCCATTTAGGTGTCGATTTTATCCTGGCGAGCGATAGCGAGCCTGTAATTTAAGAGGAACCGGCTTTCAGCCGGGACATTTTTCTACCGAAAAATGTACAAATTTATCTTGAAAGGGGCTCAAGGGGGTGTAATTTTAAGCTTGCTGGAGGTCTAGGGAACAAACTAAATACCTCCCCTTAAAGAGACGCAGAGTTAGAGGGGATATGATAGAGGTGTTCAAGTGGGTTAGTGGGATTAATAAAGGGGGCATGAAAGATGTACTGAAGCTCAGTGATAGCGAAAGAACTCGAACAAATGGTTTCAAATAAGATAAATTTCGTTTCAGAAAAGCTATAGGCAAATATTGGTTTGGTAACAGAGTTGTAGATGGGTGGAATAGGATACCAAGTGCTGTAGTCGGATCAAGAACGATAGAGAGCTTTACGATATAATTAGATAGGCATATGGGCGAGAGGGGTTGAGTGTCAGGAGGATCTGCCGGGTGTGGGCCAATCGGGTCTCTGCAGACTCGTTTTCTTATGTTGACCTCTGACTGTTTTGGTGAGGTTACTTCTCATAGGTGTTAGTGAGTTGAACCTATAATTAGCCCTTATAATTAGGGTTGGGTGTGAGAGAGATCTGCCTTGTGTGGGCCAATCGGCTTTCTGCATACCCCCATTTTCTTATGTTCTTACGTTGTCACACACACACAAAACCAACACAACTGCTCACACGAATTTTAGGTAGATATATAATAAATGTTTAGGCGATGGAGAAATGCCAAGAATATATCGTGATTGAACTCAAAACGTCGCTACAAATCTGGTGGAGAGGGAATACACCGTGCATATTTCAGAATATACACGAGCGCTGTGTCTGGCTTTGAAACTAGGATAGAGAAAGTAGGAGGATACAGAGAAGGGGCTGCTGGAAGTTGTCTCAGATACCTGGGTTTCGGTGCAGAAAAGAAGATCAGGTTTGTAGGAGGAGAGATGGTGTTCGACTGAGCGAAAATTAGATGAAAGGCCGATTTTCAAAGAGCAAGTTTTTTATCGCACTATTTTCCGGGATTTTAAACATCGATATCGGGAACTAGACTGAAAGTAGATTATGTTCGGTGACCTAAGACTAATGCTAGTTTCATTCTGAAGTTACGAGGCGAGAGTTGCTCCAAAATATTGCCTGATTAAGTGCTCGTGTGATACCAGCTTAAGGGGGCCCACCTCGCTTTTGTTATCTTTCTCTCTCTCTCTCTCTCTCTCTCTCTTTGGCTTTTATCCATTCGGCCCTATTCAGCCTACTATTTTAAGACGTTTACCCCAATCCAGATGTCAATATTTTCCTGGCGAGCCAGCATATATATACTTTTGTTTTACAGCAAGCTAAGTTTGTAAATTTTTCGTTAGAAAAATGTCTCCGGCGAAGCCGGATTTTCCATACAATGCTGGCTCGCTATCGCTCGCCAGGAAGAAATCGACACCTGGATGGGGATAAACGCTTAAAACAGTTTGCTGAATGGGGCCGAATGGATACAAGCCAGAGAAAGAGAGAGAAAAGGAGAGAAAGAGAAAAACAGCAGGTGACCTCCCTTAAAGCAAAAA
>CM064504.1:70459087-70461587 GCA_032716605.1 Paralithodes platypus | reverse complement strand
TTTGTATTCGGTTTCACACACACTTTGTATTCAATTTCACACAGTTTGAATTCGGTAACACGCACACACTTTGAATTTTGTTACACACCCACTTTGAATTCGGTTACACACACTTTTGTATTCAGTCACACACACGCTTTCAATTTTGTTACACACCCACTTTGTATTCGGCTACACACACTTTGAATTTTGTTACACACACACTTTGAATTTTGTTACACACACACTTTGAATTTTGTTACACACACACTTTGAATTTTGTTACACACACACTTTGAATGTTGTTACACACACACTTTGAATTCTGTTACACACACTCATACACTTTGCATTCGGTTACAAATACATTTTGTATTATTTCATACACAAAGTTTTAATTTGAGAACACATTCATTTTGCATTCAGTTACACAAACACTTTGTATTCGGTTACACACACTTTGTATTCGGTTACACACACATACTTTGTATTTCGCTACATACAAACATTATGAATTTGGAAACGTACCCACTTATTTCATTCTGTTCTGGGTATTATTAGACCAATTTATTCAGCTTAGGAAGTTAATCGGACTATAATCATCTAACAAAAGCCAGACAACAGAAAATCTATGTGTCAATGTATCTTGAAAGGGTTAAGGGGGGTGACCTGTTTTTGTTCTGTCCTTTTCTATCTTTCTCTGGCTTGTATCCATTTGGCCTCATTCAGCCTACTGTTTTAAGACGTTTATCCCCATCCAGGTGTACATTTTTTACTGGTGAGTGGTAGCGAGCCAGCATATTTTTTATTTTTGTTTGACAGCAGGCTAAATTTGTACATTTTTCGATAGAAAAATGTCTCCGGCAAAGCCGGATTTCTTCATATAATGCTGGCTCGCTATCGCTCGCCAGGAAAAAATCAACACCTAGATGGGGATAAACATCTTAAAATAGTTGGCTGAATGGGGCCGAATGGATACAAGCCAGAGAAAGAGAGAAAAGGAGAGAAATAACAAAAAGCAGGTCACCCCCCTTAAACATTTCTTAACGACACAATTAGACTAGATCGGATACCAGAACACAAGAGAAACTTAAATTGCAAGATATGGAAACAAAATCTAAAAAAATATGCAAAGGAATGAAACACGAACGATCAACATTGGAAACACGAGAATGATAAAGATAACCAATGTGGAAACTTCGAATAAGGAATGTTTAACCTTATAAGTACTGAGAATTGACGACGCTCGCCATGTTAGTTTGCGACTTTAATACCTTTCGCCCCGTTTCTTTGTCAATATAAATGCCTTTCTTGCTAGTTAGGAGTCGATCTGTTCCTTGCGAGCGATAGCGAGCCTGTAATTTAGTAGGAACCGGCCTTTGATTTGGACATTTTGCTACTGAATTTGTAAAAAATTATCTCGAAGGGGGTTTTGAGTATTTTTTTTATTTTTGTTTTTTGTTTTTATGTTTTGTCTAAACTTGATAGAGGTTTAGGGAGCAAACTAAAAAGCCCCTCTTAACTATAGTTCACTACAGGTGACGTAATTATTCCTTATATTCTGGCTATTATTAGACGATTTTATGCAACTTAGGAAGGACGTCAAGTAGTCAGAGAGGCGTGTAATATCTCCATTAATTCGTTAACTATCATAAATCCTTCCTAAGCTGAGTAAAGTCGTCTAATGATAACCAGTATTAAAATTAAAATAACTTCACCCGTACTGCATGAGTTTTAACATTCAAAGAGCGGGTGGTGGAGTATATTTGACTGTGCCGCCCAGCGGGGGGTTTTACCGTAAACGAGCTTGTTTCCGTGCTCGTTTTCATGCATAAACAAGAGCCAGAGCGTAATACAAGTATGTATCCCTGAAAGGGCGTTAATTCAGCTTTCCAATGACACCAGAACCATCCTTCTATGATCACTGGTTGTCTTGCAACGATCGTGCAACCGAAGGGCAAAATTGGTAAAATACGGTAATTTTCTTACATTATTACGTGTGAAATGAGTGAGAGAGGGTGGAGTACAAAGGAGTACATCTCAGTAGCTCCACGGCCACCGTGGCGAGCGGTCATGAGGTAACCTACGCTCCTCCCACCGCTCCGCTCTCTCTCGGAGCACATTACGTGCTCAAAATTGCACTCGGCCACATGTGGCCACATAGGCCACATTTATTTCACTCGACAATAGCCAGGCACCGCCAAAGAAGGGTTAAAGAGAGAGAAGAAAAAGCGACAATAAGGAAAACTAGGAAATGAGAAGAAACAGAGACGCCCGGAAACAGAAATTATGAGAGTGAGAAGTGCACTCAGGAAAAGGAAACAAAAAACAATATTAGGGAAGAGAGCTGATGAGAAAACCCACACACAGACACACATACACAGCCGGATAGATAAAGATAGACAGATAGCAGGGTTGGAAAAAAATCCGATTTTTTTAATAAAAATTAAAATAATTGATTTTGTTTGATTAAAATCGGATTTATTTGATTAAAATCGATTTTTTTCGATTGTTTTGTTTT
>CM064504.1:70331587-70451587 GCA_032716605.1 Paralithodes platypus | reverse complement strand
TAGAATTCTGGCTATTACTAGATGTGTGGGAATTAAAAGGGTAGAGACTATTTCAATCAACCCTTCCGACTTTCATACACCCTGCCTAAGCTGAATATAATTGTCTATTAATAACCAGAAGACAAACTGTCAAAACGCGTCATAATCCTCCAGGGGTTAACCCCTTCATTACCGGCGACGTTGTCTTCAATTTGTTTTTTTATTCTAGCTAAACGATTGATGGAGCTTAGGGAGGGTGGCCCATGGTTAAGGGGAGATCTCCACTGGAGGGATTTTTTTCTTGACCCATTTCTCCCTCATGTTTAGCCCCATTGCTTTTGATATTATAAAATGTTTGCTCCATTAGTTTAGCGATTTTAAGAACTTTCACCCCATATTAAGACCTTTCGTGCCATTCAGGTGTCGATTTTATCCTGGCGAGCGACAGCGAGGCTGTAATTTAAGAGGAATCGGCCTTCGGCCGGGACATTTTTCTACCGAAAAATGTACAAATTTACCTTGAAAGGGACTCAAGGGGGTGTAATTTTAAGCTTAATGGAGGTCTAGGGAACACACTAAATACCTCCCCTTAAAAGGGTACATTTAATGAGTTCGAAGCCTTTTTGTGGCTAGAGACCCTTACTAATCTGAACTTAATCGTCCAAGTGTAGGATGGTGACTGAGAGTACGTCCCCTTGGTCTGTTGTTACTTGCCTTCCCTTGTACAGTTGGCCACATAGGTTCTGTGCCTCTCCGAGATATCCTACACAGATATACAGTATATTGCAGATCATTGGATTAAGCATGTACTTTCTCATGCAGTGGTTTTTCTGGACTCCCTTCTCCCTAATGTTTAGCCCCACTAGTTTGAAAAATTATAACACGTTCGGCCCATTAGTTTGGCGATTTTAACACCTTTCGCTCCATTTCGTTGTCAATTTTAAGACCTTTCGTGCCACTTAGGTGGCGATTATTTCCTAGCGAGTGATAGCGAGCCTGCAATTTTAAGAGGAACCGACCTTCGGCCGGGACATTTTTTTTACCGAAAAATGTATACATTTATCTTGAAGGGGGGGGGGGGGGGGGGGCGGGTCTAGGGGGGTGTTTTTCTAAGCTTGATGGAGGTCTAGGGAGGGACCTAAAAAATATATATGAATAAATGAATTAATAGACCAAACAAACGGCCAGTCTCCCCTTAACTCGTCTGACTAGTCAACGGATAGTTATAAAAAACCACACCTTCAATCCATTCACACTCATTTGACTTTCATAAAAACCACACCTTCAATCTATTCACACTCATTTGACTTTCATAAAAACCACACCTTCAATCTATTCATACTCATTTGACTTTCATAAAAACCACACCTTCAATCCATTCACACTCATTTGACTTTCATAAAAACCACACTCGCAATCCATTCATACTCATTTGACTTTCATAAAAACCACACCTTCAATCCATTCATACTCATTTGACTTTCATAAAAACCACACCTTCAATCCATTCATACTCATTTGACTTTCATAAAAACCACACCTTCAATCCATTCATACTCATTTGACTTTCATACATAAGTTCACGACGAGGAACAGAACTTATGTGGGCAACTGTACATTCGCCGCTATGACCTTATTCAAGTATCGTACAGTCGGCCAAATAAGTGATGTCTCGGCACCTATTATAGTTTGATCAATAATTGGTATCAGCAAAAAAAAAAAAAAAAAAAAAAAAAAAAAAAATATATCGTCCTTTCAAGTGAGATATGCAAATATGTTCCTACACTTACCCACCCTATTCAACATCTCTTACATTTGCAATCCCATTACGCCATCAGACAGTACACTAGAACCATACGTCTGGGAAAGTGTAGATAGCAGAGGAGAGGTGTTGTAGATAGAGGAAGCTGTTGGAATGGCTTTGTTGTGTATGTAATTAGTCTGTTGGAATGGCTTTGTTGTGTATATAATTAGTCTGTTGGAATGGCTTTGTTGTGTATGTAATTAGTCTGTCTACGTTATCGAGGTGTCCCCCGAGTGGGTGCAAGCATGTGATAGACATTAATGCAGCACAGAGCGAACGAAACGTGATAACAGCTGAGACATGACTTATTAGCGCTTCCGTATCACTAATTTCACTTTCATACACCAGATCACGACCAGGAATCAGAACTTATGCAGGTAACTGTACATTTGACCTCGAACAGGTGATTCTGGCTTTATACATACAGACAGGTATTTAATTAAGGGGAGATTTCCACTTGAGGGATTCTTTTTCTGGACCCCTTTCTCCCTCATGTTTTAGCTCCACTGCTTTTGATATTTTAAGACGTTCGCCCCGTTAGTTTGGTAATTTTGAGACCTTTCGCCTCATTTCTTTGTCAATATTAAGACCTTTCGTGCCCTCCAGGAGTAGTTTTTAGCAGAATCCGAAAAATGTAAAATATGATCTTGAAAGGGGGTTTGGGGAGTGTTTTAAGCCGATGGAGGTCTAGCGAGGAAACTAAAAAATCCATAAATCCATAAATATAGACCAGTGGAATATAGACCAGCTAGGCCAGATAGAAAGTATGATGAATGTGGTGTTACGTGTTGATATAGACCAGTGGAATATAGACCAGCTAGGCCAGATAGAAAGTATGATGAATGTGGTGTTACGTGTTTATATAGACCAGCTAGGCCAGATAGAAAGTATGATGAATGTGGTGTTACGTGTTGATATAGACCAGCTAGGCCAGATAGAAAGTATGATGAATGTGGTGTTACGTGTTATAGACCAGCTAGGCCAGATAGAAAGTATGATGAATGTGGTGTTACGTGTTTATATAGACCAGCTAGGCCAGATAGAAAGTATGATGAATGTGCTGTTACGTGTTGAGACCAGCTAGGCCAGATAGAAAGTATGATGAATGTGGTGTTACGTGTTTATATAGACCAGCTAGGCCAGATAGAAAGTATGATGAATGGTGTTACGTGTTGATATAGACCAGCTAGGCCAGATAGAAAGTATGATGAATGTGGTGTTACGTTGTTGATATAGACCAGTGGAATATAGACCAGCTAGGCCAGATAGAAAGTATGATGAATGTGGTGTTACGTGTTTATATAGACCAGCTAGGCCAGATAGAAAGTATGATGAATGTGGTGTTACGTGTTGATATAGACCAGTGGAATATAGACCAGCTAGGCCAGATAGAAAGTATGATGAATGTGGTGTTACGTGTTTATATAGACCAGCTAGGCCAGATAGAAAGTATGATGAATGTGGTGTTACGTGTTGATATAGACCAGCTAGGCCAGATAGAAAGTATGATGAATGTGGTGTTACGTGTTTATATAGACCAGCTAGGCCAGATAGAAAGTATGAATGTGGTGTTACGTGTTGATATAGACCAGCTAGGCCAGATAGAAAGTATGATGAATGTGGTGTTACGTGTTGATATAGACCAGTGGAATATAGACCAGCTAGGCCAGATAGAAAGTATGATGAATGTGGTGTTACGTGTTTATATAGACCAGCTAGGCCAGATAGAAAGTATGATGAATGTGGTGTTACGTGTTGATATAGACCAGTGGAATATAGACCAGCTAGGCCAGATAGAAAGTATGAATGTGGTGTTACGTGTTATAGACCAGCTAGGCCAGATAGAAAGTATGATGAATGTGGTGTTACGTGTTGATATAGACCAGTGGAATATAGACCAGCTAGGCCAGATAGAAAGTATGATGAATGTGGTGTTACGTGTTTATATAGACCAGCTAGGCCAGATAGAAAGTATGATGAATGTGGTGTTACGTGTTTATATAGACCAGTGGAATATAGACCAGCTAGGCCAGATAGAAAGTATGATGAATGTGGTGTTACGTGTTTATATAGACCAGCTAGGCCAGATAGAAAGTATGATGAATGTGGTGTTACGTGTTGATATAGACCAGCTAGGCCAGATAGAAAGTATGAATGTGGTGTTACGTGTTTATATAGACCAGCTAGGCCAGATAGAAAGTATGATGAATGTGGTGTTACGTGTTTATATAGACCAGTGGAATATAGACCAGCTAGGCCAGATAGAAAGTATGATGAATGTGGTGTTACGTGTTTATATAGACCAGCTAGGCCGATAGAAAGTATGATGAATGTGGTGTTACGTGTTTATATAGACCAGCTAGGCCAGATAGAAAGTATGATGAATGTGGTGTTACGTGTTTATATAGACCAGCTAGGCCAGATAGAAAGTATGATGAATGTGGTGTTACGTGTTGATAGACCAGCTAGGCCAGATAGAAAGTATGATGAATGTGGTGTTACGTGTTTATATAGACCAGCTAGGCCAGATAGAAAGTATGATGAATGTGGTGTTACGTGTTGATATAGACCAGCTAGGCCAGATAGAAGGTATGATGAATGTGGTGTTACGTGTTGATATAGACCAGCTAGGCCAGATAGAAAGTATGATGAATGTGGTGTTACGTGTTTATATAGACCAGCTAGGCCAGATAGAAAGTATGATGAATGTGGTGTTACGTGTTTATATAGACCAGCTAGGCCAGATAGAAAGTATGATGAATGTGGTGTTACGTGTTGATATAGACCAGCTAGGCCAGATAGAAAGTATGATGAATGTGGTGTTACGTGTTGATATAGACCAGCTAGGCCAGATAGAAAATGTGGTGTTACGTGTTGATATAGACCAGCTAGGCCAGATAGAAAGTATGATGAATGTGGTGTTACGTGTTTATATAGACCAGCTAGGCCAGATAGAAAGTATGATGAATGTGGTGTTACGTGTTGATATAGATGTACTACGACAGTATCATATTATCTAGCGTTTCTGCCAATTATCGATGTCTGTACCTCTAACATCCTTATAGCCGGAAACTCGCAAGTGGCTAATTTACTACTTGCGAGTTTTGGTCTATAAGGAAGTTGGAGCTGTGAACATCTTAACCCTCTCCGACATATGACGCGATTTTGAGCCTACTGGGGATACTTTAAAGCCTTTGTTACCATCAGGTGGTATTTATAAACCTTTAGTTTAGTTACTTCAACCCTCTGCAGTTGTCTTTGAGTTAGCTGTGGGCAGAACACTAATTTTGGAGAAGTAATTATAAGAGTGAGAGAACTCTACTTCTTATTGCTAATCTGGCAACCTATGCGTCATAAATGCGTGAAAGGGTTAATAAGAATTGAAGTAATAATGCAGGTTTCTGTTGGCTAAAGAGTCTGTTGAAATAGATTTTATGTATTTATAAATACACTACAACCGTCTTTTAGCTGGTCATTTTATTGTATCGATGTCTGTACCTCTAACTTCCTTATAGCCTGGAACTCGCAAGTGGTGCATTGTCTGTCCTCCTGCAACAATTCCTGGACGTGTATGTGGTGGATGTTGATTAAGGTGGGTGACCTGTTTTTGTTCTGTCCTTTTCTATCTTTCTCTGGCTTGTATCCATTTGGCCCCATTCAGCCTACTGTTTTAAGACGTTTATCCCCATCCAGGTGTCAATTTTTTACTGGTGAGCGGTAGCGAGCCAGCATATTTTTTATTTTTGTTTGACAGCAAGCTAAATTTGTACATTTTTCGGTAGAAAAATGTCTCCGGCGAAGCCGGATTTCTTCATATAATGCTGGCTCGCTTTCGCTCGCCAGGAAGAAATCGACACCTGGATGGGGATAAACGTCTTAAAATAGTTGGCTGCATGGGGCCGAATGGATACAAGCCAGAGAAAGAGAGAAAAGGACAGAAATAACAAAAAGCAGGTCACCCCCCTCAAGGTGAATCAACACCCACCACATCCCCTACAGACATCGAATATAATGGGCAGACCTATACTAGATAATACACGGTCGTAGTACGGTCGTAGTACGGTCGGTCGTAGTACGGTCGTAGTACGGTCGCGCTAATAAGTCATGTCCCAGCTGTCATTACGTTTGGCTTGTTCTGTGAGCTGTATTAATGGCTGTCAGATGTTGAATAAGGTGGGTAAGTGTAGGAACAGGTTTGTATATTTCACTCGATATGAAGAAATGAAGCTTAGATATTGCTGATACCAATTATTGATCAAAATATACTTGGTACCGAGACATCACTTATTAGCGCCACTGAATGTACTATCGATGTTTACGGCTTCAATTTCCATCTAGCTTTAACCCTCTCCGACATATGAAGCGATGTTGAGCCTATTGGGGATACTTTAAAGCCTTTGTTACCATCAGGGGTATTTAGAAACCTTTAGTTTAGTTACTTCAACCTCTGCAGTTGTCTTTGAGTTAGCTGTGTTGAGCCTATTGGGGATACTTTAAAGCCTTTGTTACCATCAGGGGTATTTAGAAACCTTTAGTTTAGTTACTTCAACCTCTGCAGTTGTCTTTGAGTTAGCTGTGGGCAGAAAACTAATTTTGGAGAGGTAATTATAAGAGTGAGAGAACTCTATTTCTTATTTCTAATCTGGCAACCTCTGCGTCATATGAGTCTGCAAGGGTAAAAATTAAACCCCCTTTCAAGATAAATTTGTACATTTTTCGGTAGAAAATTTTCCCGGCCGAAGGCCGGTTCCTCTTAAATTACAGGCTCGCTATCGCTCGCCAGGAAAAAATCGCCACCTAAATGGTACGAAAGGTCTTAAAATTGACAGAAATCGGGCGAACGTTCTTAAAATCGCCAAACTAATGGGGTGAGCATCTTAAACATTCAAAAGCAATGGGGCTAAACATGAGGGAGAAAGAGGTAAAAAAAAAAAATCCGTCAAGTGGAAATCTCCCCTTAATCTCGCAAGTGGTCAATCAACATGGGTTGTGTAGAATGCAGGTTATTGGACGGCAAAGGCATTGTTGCACGACACCCCAATAAACCAATTTGCATGCCATTGATCACTTGCGAGTTTCTGGCTTTAATGAAGTTAGAGCTATAGACATCGGTATATAGATGAATTACCAGCTATAATGCGGTCGTAGTACATTTATAAACACATGATACCAAATTCATCCCATTTTCTATCCATCAGAAACCTAAATTATTATTGCATTTCTGTTTAAGGGGGGTGACCGGTTTTTGTTCTCTCCTTTTCTATCTTTTTCTGGCTTGTATCCATTTGGCCCCATTCAGCCTACTGTTTTAAGACGTTTATCCCCATCCAGGTGTCAATTTTTACTGGTGAGCGGTAGTGAGCCAGCATATTTTTTATTTTTGTTTGACAGCAGGCTAAATTTGTACATTTTTCGATAGAAAAATGTCTCCGGCGAAGCCGGATTTCTTCATATAATACTGGCTCGCTATCGCTCGCCAGGAAGAAATCGACACCTACATGGGGATAAACGTCTTAAAATAGTTGGCTGAATGGGGCCGAATGGATACAAGCCAGAGAAAGAGAGAAAAGGACAGAAATAACAAAAAGCAGGTCACCCCCCTTAATATCAATGCTTAACAAGGCATAGTCATCGGTATTGAGGTGAATTACCAGCTATAATACCAAATTCACCCTATTTTCGATCCTTTCAGAAACCTCCATTATTATTGCATTTCTGTTCAATATCATTGTTTGCGGCTCCAACTTGAAACTCGCAACTAGTCAATTAAGGTGGGGGGGGGGGGTCACCGGCTTTTTGTATATTTCTCTCCTTTTCTCTCTTTCCCTGGCTTGTATCCATTCGGCCCCCTTCAGCCAACTGTTTTAAGACGTTTATCCCCATCCAGGTGTCGATTTCTTCCTGGCGAGCGATAGCGAGCCAGCATTGTATGGAGAAATCCGGCTTCGCCGGACACATTTTTCTATCGAAAAATGTACAAATTTAGCTTGTTGTCAAAACAAATATATATATATGCTGGCTCGCTACCGCTCGCCAGGAAAATATTGACAGCTGGATGGGGGTAAACGTCTTAAAATAGTAGGCTGAATGGGGCCCAATGGATACAAGCCAAAGCGAGAAGGAGAGAAAGATAAAAATAGCGAGGTGGGCTCCCTTAACACGGGTTGTGTAGAATGCATGTTATTGGACGTCAAGGCATTGTTGCAGGAAAGGCAATACACACCAATTTGCATGCAATTGGCGGCCTAGATATCTACAGTATCTTCAGGTTATTGTTTCATTGGTATTTAATGATGATATTATTATTATAGTTGCGTGTGTGTGTGTGTGTGTGTGTATGTGTGTGTGTGTGTGTTCTATTAGTCTGCTTGGGTTTATTTATTTTATTTGTAATTCTATTTAAAAAAATCTTAATAGAGGTCTTAGGAGCAAAATAATATACAGTATAAATTATATATATATACCGGTATATATATATATATATATATATATATATTTTTTTTTTTTTTTTCTTTCTATATTCCAACTACTCCCTCTCGGGCATAGGCCGAGAGCCTGCACATCGAACCGCTCAACACAGTGAAGCCTGTGAAGTCTTGTTCCAGTCTAGGGAGTGAGACACGTGAAACATTAGAGTTCAACTCACGGCTCGAAGCAGCCACATCTCTGAAGCTGCCTCGCCTTCGTGCTTCACCGTCTCACCACCTACATTCGGACCCTCACTCTCAGAACGCCACCTATTGAGCAATTAACTCACTATATATATATATATATATATATACTGTATATACAATAATCAATGCTCCTCAGAGCTCTGCCAGTGTATACCACCTCTTCTACGTAGGGTACGTGGTACCCTTTCTTGCAACACAATCCGACCCCTACGCTGTGCAACTCTCCAACCCAAGAGTGAAACGTTATTCTCAGTCTTTCTTCTATTCAACATCTGAGCTCTGGAACTCTCTCCCAGAATCAGTTTTCCCTCCTCCTATGACTTAAATTGCTTCAAACTCCGTGTGTCCAGGCATGTTAGCTCGAACGTCCTTTGATTTTGGCCCTGTCACTTTTTCAACTATGGGGGAGGCACTCGCTACAGGCAGTTCTGCCTTTTGTCTCCCTCACTCACATAGCAAAACATATATATATATACAGTATATAATACCAAAAATATAACAACAAAAAATAAAATCCCTCACTTATCTTAGAATTATACCAAACTTTGCCAGTTACATATTGTTCACTAAGTTCTGGAGTTATATTTACTTTTTAACTCTTAACTTAAGGGGAGGTATTTAGTTTGTTCCCTAGACCTCCATCAAGCTTAAAATTACACCCCCTGGAGTCCCTTTCAAGATAAATGTGTACATTTTTCGGTAGAAAAATTTCCCGGCCGAAGGCCGGTTCCTCTTAAATTACAGGCTCGCTATCGCTCGCCAGGATAAAATCGACACCTGAATTGCACGAAAGGTCTTAATATGGGGTGAAAGTTCTTAAAATCGCTAAACTAATGGGGCAAACGTTTTATAATATCAAAAGCAATGGGGCTAAACATGAGGGAGAAAGGGGTCAAGAAAAAAGTCCCTCAAGTGGAGATCTCCCCTTAAAGGAGGATTACAGCCAGTGGAGTTTGACCAAGCCAAGCCAGACTTATTAACTACCTCAGAATAATCCCTTAGGTCGCTTATTATTGATACACAACATATTATTTTTTTCTCCCAAACTGATAGTAAATACGATCGGTACTTAAGGGGCGACAGACAGAGTGAAACGTTGCTCTCAAACTTTCTTCTACTTAACAGCTGAGCTCTGGAACTCTCTCCCAGAATCAGTCTTTCCCTCTTCCTATGACTTAAATTGCTTCAAATTCCGTGTGTCCAGGCATTTTGGCTCGAACGTCCCTTGATTTTGGCCCTGTCACTCTTTCAACTATGGGGGAGGCACTCGCTATAGGCAGTTATGCCTTTTGCCTCCCTCAATCACATAGAAAAAAAAAAACAAAAAAAAAATCTGGACCCCCTTCTCCCTAATGCTTAGCCCCACTAGTTTTTTGAGATATTAAGACGTTGGTTCCATTAGTTTGGTGATTTTATGACCTTTCACCCCATTTCTTTGGCAATATTATGACCCTTCGTGCCATTTAGGTGTCGATTTTTTCCTGACGAGCGATAGTGAGCCTGTCATTTTTGGAGGAATCGGCCTTTGGCCGGAAATTTTTTCTACCGAAAAATGTACAAATCTATCTTGAAGGGGGGGGGGGGGTTTCTAAGCTTGATGGAGGTCTAGGGAGGAAACTAAAAACATATGTGAATACTTGAATTAATAGACCAAACAAACAGCCACTGTCCCCTTACTTGTGCAGCCTTTAATTAATAGTCTGAGAAGCGATAAGTTAACTGAAAATATCACGTTCTCAAGCTACCGGAATATGAGCCCGATGTAATTATGGAAGCCTATCTCTAGAAACAAAAAATATAGGAGTTCCATTTTCTATACATCAACTACATAACTACGGAATGTATGCTATATATTGAAAATCAAGTTCCCTATTTTTTCTAGCTATATTTAGACGATTTTGTGCAGTTTAAGAAGGACCTGTGGTAGTAAAAAGGGTTAAGTGAGACGGTTTGAAGCTTTGTTAAGGGCAGATCTCCACTTGCGGGATTTTTTTCTTGACCCCTTTCTCCCTCATGTTTAGCCCCATTGTTTTTGATATTATAAAACGTTTGTCCCATTAGTTTAGCGATTTTAAGAACTTTCACCCCATATTAAGACCTTTCGTGCAATTCAGGTGTCGATTTTATCCTGGCGAGCCTGTAATTTAAGAGGAAATTTTTCTACCGAAAAATGTACAAATTTATCTTGAAAGGGACTCAAGGGGGTGTAATTTTAAGCTTGATGGAGGTCTAGGGAACAAACTAAATACCTCCCTTTAATTGCTGGAGACTCTAATTAAATTGCCGAAAGTTGTCTAAGTAGAGGTAGAATAAAATTAAAAAGACGTAATTGCCGGTACAGAAGGAGTTAACACTATCTGGTGCAACGTCTTGGGGGCTATTATGGCATTTTGTAGGGTTTTCAATGGTTTAGCAATTTTTGAACAATCTGTTTTTAGTTTACCCCCAAGACTTAGAAACACGCCTCTCCAGACCCCCTTCAAACTAAAAAAAACGTCCCCCAGGCCCCATGCAAGCTAAATATGTACATTTTTCGGTAGAAAAATGTCCCGGCCGAAGGCCGGTTTCTCCCAAATTGCAGGCTCGCTATCGCTCGCCCAGGAAAAATTGACACCTTATTGGGTTGAAACATCTTATAATCGCCAAACTAATGAGGTGAAACGTCTTAAAATCTACAAACTAATGAAGTATAACAGGGAGGATCGAAATTGGCCCGCCCTGCACCTAATAGGGTTAAGGGAAAACCTAGAGGGTCCAGGAATTGTCATCATTGGGCTAGAGACTATTCGAGTGTACAGTATATATTCGAGTGTACAGTATATATTCGAGTGTACAGTATATATTCGAGTGTACATATATATTCGAGTGTACAGTATATATTCGAGTGTACAGTATATATTCGAGTGTACATATATATTCGAGTGTACAGTATATATTCGAGTGTACAGTATATATTCGAGTGTACAGTATATATTCGAGTGTACAGTATATATTCGAGTGTACAGTATATATTCGAGTGTACATATATATTCGAGTGTACATATATACAACATAAAAGAAACATCAACATATTTCAAGCCACATCATTATAATACCACCCACACACATCATTATAATACCACCCACACACAACATTATAATACCACCCACACACATTATAAGTACCACCCACACACATCATTATAATACCACCCACACACACATCATTATAATCACCACCCACACACATCATTATCATACCACCCACACTCATCATTATAATACGACCCACTCACATCATTATAATACCACACACACACACATCATTATAATACCACCCACACACATCATTATAATACCACCCACACACATCATTATAATACCACCCACACACATCATTATAATACCACCCACACACACACATCATTATAATACCACACACACACATCATTATAATACCACCCACACACAACATTATATACCACCCACACACATCATTATAATACCACCCACACACATCATTATAATACCACCCACACACATCATTATAATACCACCCACACACACATCATTATAATACCACCCACACACACATCATTATAATACCACCCACACACAACATTATAATACCACCCACACACATCATTATAATACCACCCACACACATCATTATAATACCACCCACACACATCATTATAATACCACCCACACACAACATTATAATACCACCCACACACATCATTATAATACCACCCACACACATCATTATAATACCACCCACACACAACATTATAATACCACCCACACACATCATTATAATACCACCCACACACACATCATTATAATACCACCCACACACATCATTATAATACCACCCACACACACATCATTATAATACCACCCACACACATCATTATAATACCACCCACACACATCATTATAATACCACCCACACACATCATTATAATACCACCCTCACACATCATTATAATACCACCCACACACATCATTATAATACCACCCACACACATCATTATAATACCACCCACACACATCATTATAATGCCACCCACACACATCATTATAATACCATCCACACACATCATTATAATACTACCCACACACATCATTATAATACCACCCACACACATCATTATAATACCACCCACACACATCATTATAATACCACCCACACACATCATTATAATACCACCCACACACATCATTATAATACCATCCACACACATCATTATAATACCACCCACACACATCATTATAATACCACCCACACACATCATTATAATACCACCCACACACATCATTATAATATCACCCACACACATCATTATAATACTACCCACACACATCATTATACCACCCACACACATCATTATAATACCACCCACACACATCATTATAATACCACCCCCACACATCATTATAATACCACCCACACACATCATTATAATACCACCCACACACATCATTATAATACCACCCACACACATCATTATAATACCACCCACACACATCATTATAATACCACCCACACACATCATTATAATACCATCCACACACATCATTATAATACCACCCACACACATCATCATCAGGGTGGATGGGACTCGTTAGCCTTGGTCGGCAACTCATCTAGGGGAGACAACCTTATACAAATCCGGGTGGATGGGACTCGTCAGCCTTGGTTGGCAACCTGTCTAGGGGAGTAAACCTGACACAAATCCGTACTGCTTACCTAAGGGTAAGGCAGGTTAGTGGATGGATTAGCCGAACACCACTGTAGAAAAATAGTGCTAACAAGATACACAGAGGGCCTCGGAGTCGGACGGATCCTAAATTGAGTGGTCAATCCTGTAAGTCCTTCAATAAACTGGCTCGGGTTGTCCCTCTCACAGGGAATAGGTCCGCTTGGGGGAATTATGTGTATGGCCACCCTCGTAAGGGGAGTAAGGCGTCCGGCAATAGATAGATAGATAGACACATCATTATAATACCACCCACACACATCATTATAATACCACCCACACACACAGGATCATCAAAAGGAAACCCATAAGAATAAATAAACCCAATTTTCGGGTCTGAATGTGAACTAAGCTAAGTAGGCCTATGGGGTCTCCTTTGAGGGTTTGTGATGAAGACTAAGCTGCAGGGCGAGAGAGGAAGCTGAGTAATTCACTACGGTACCTCGTCACCTAGCTTGGAAAAAAAAATATATATATATATATATATACCGGTATATATATATATATATATATATATATATATATATATATATATATATATATATGCAGCTGGTTGTCCAATGCCGTGTCCTCATCTTGATTATTCAGTTGTTACGAACATTTTAAGGCAAATATGTTGTTAACAATGAACACTTGGCCATTGACATGATACACTGAAAGAGTAGCTCCATATTTTTGTAATCAAACATTTTGAAATCAACTGCTAAATGTTTTTTAAAGTTTTTTCCGCAAAGGCAAACAAAATAAAACTTTTGGTTCTTCAAAGGGTTAATAAGGAACCTATTTCTCATCAATTAATTTATCCAATATTACGTTAAGTGCGATCAGGTAAAGTTGCTCTAATATCCTGGGGTGTCATAAATATCGTAAACAAAGACCATCTAAGATCCTCGGGTGTCAAAAGTATCGTAAACAAAGATACTCTACGATCCTCAGATGTCACAAATATCGTAAACAAAGACCATCTAAGATCCTCGGGTGTCACAAATATCGTAAACAAAGACAATTTAAGCCTTTGAAGATCGAGACGCATTTTGACAGTTTTTCTGGCTATCAGTAGACGATTAGACAGATTAGGAAGAAACTGGGGTAAATATATGGATAAAGGCTATCTCAATTAAGGGGAGGTTTCTAGTTTGTTTTCTACTCCTCCAGCAATCTTAAAATTTCACCCCCTTGACCCTCTTTCAAGATAAATTTGTACATTTTCGGTAGAAAAATTTCCCGGCTGAAAGCCGGTTCCTCTTATATTAGAGGCTCGCTCTCGCTCGCCAGGATAAAAATCGACACCTAAATGGCACGAAAGGTCTTAAAATTGACAGAAATGGGTCGAAAATTCTTAAAATCGTCAAAATAATGGGGCGAACGTCTTAAAATCTCAAAAGCAATGGGGCTAAACATGAGGGAGAAAGGGGTCAAGAAAAAAATCCCTCAAGTGGAAATCTTAACCCCCTGACTTCCATAAACACTTCCTAATGTGAATACTATCGTCTAATAGTAGCCAGAAAACGGAGAATAAATGCATAATCGGGTCTTGAGAGGGATAGCGGGAGATTTCCACCTGAAGGATTTTTTTCTGGACCCCTTTCTCCCTCATGTTTAGCCCCATTGCTTTTGAGATTTTAAGACGTTCCCCCCAATGGTTTGGAGATTTTAAGAACTCTCGCCCCATTTCTGTCAATTTTAAGACCTTTCGTGCCATTTAGGTGTCGATTTTTCCTGGCGAGCGATAGCGAGCCTGTTATTTAAGAGCAACCGGCCTTCGGCCTGGACATTTTTCTACCGAAAAATGTACAAATTCATCTTGAAAGGGGGTCTAGGGGCAGTAATTTTAAGCTTGATGGAAGTCTAGGGAACCAACAAAAAACCTCCCCATAAGATAATTTTGGGTTACAGCTATTTCAACGGACCTTTTCTGTGTTCATCTATTGTCACCATATATAAAATATATGAACCATTTATGAACCAATTTATGAACCAATATATGAACCATTTATGAACCAATATATGAACCATTTATGAACCAATATATGAACCATTTATGAACCAATTTATGAACCAATATATGAACCATTTAGGAACCAATATATGAACCATTTAGGAACCAATATATGAACCATTTATGAACCATTTATGAACCAATATATGAACCATTTATGAACCAATATATGAACCATTTATGAACCAATATATGAACCATTTATGAACCAATATATGAACCATTTATGAACCAATTTATGAACCAATATATGAACCATTTAGGAACCAATATATGAACCATTTATGAACCAATATATGAACCATTTATGAATCATTTATGAACCAATATATGAACCATTTATCCCCAACTGAAAACAAAAACAATCTTTCATCATTTGTATCCCATTTCGGTTCGAGTTTTGTTTTAACCTCCCCTGTTTCGCTCAATTTATGTTGAGATTTTAAGAAGTTTCACCCCGTTTGTTTGACGATATTAAGGGGAGATTTCCACTTGAGGGATTTTTTACTGAACTCCTTTCTCATTCAGGTTTAGCCCCATTGATTTTGAGATTTTAAGACGTTCGCCCCATTAGTTTGGCGATTTTAGGAACTTTCGCCCCATTTCTGTCAATTTTAAGATCTTTCGTGTCATTTAGAGGTCAATTTTGTCCTGGCGAGCGATAGCGAGCCTGTAATTTAAGAGGAGCCGGCCTTTGGCCGGGACATTTTTCTACCGAAAAATTTACAAATTTAGCTTGAAAGAGGGTCTAGAGGGTGTAATTTTAAGCTTGATGGAGGTCTAGGGAACAAACTAGAAACCTCCCCTTAAGACGCTTCACCCGCTTCAGGTGTCGACTGTGTCTGGAAGAGCGATAGTGAGCTTGTAACTTGAACACAATCGGCCGAACATGTTGTACACATTCAACTCTGGGTGATCCTTCTTTACTTTGCAGGAAGTCTGGGCAGGCATTGTGTGTGTGTGTGTGTGTGTTAGCTATAGAAGAACTGTAAACGCTACACTTGACCAACATAAGGGTATCGGAATGGTTCTATGGAAGATTAGGTTATACTTGAAGGCTAATTAGTTTTTTTTTTTTTAAGGGGGGGGGGTGACCTGTTTTTGTTCTGTCCTTTTCTATCTTTCTCTGGCTGGTATCCATTTGGCCCCATTCAGCCTACTGTTTTAAGACGTTTATCCTCATCCAGGTGTCAATTTTTTACTGGTGAGCGGTAGCGAGCCAGCATATTTTTTATTTTTGTTTGACAGCAGGCTAAATTTGTACATTTTTCTATAGAACAATGTCTCCGGCGAAGCCGGATTTCTTCATATAATGCTGGCTCGCTATCGCTCGCCAGGAAGAAATCGACACCTAGATGGGGATAAACGTCTTAAATAGTTGGCTGAATGGGGCCGAATGGATACAAGCCAGAGAAAGAGAGAAAAGGACAGAAATAACAAAAAGCAGGTCACCCCCCTTAATGCAGCTTCCACGTGTATTACAAGCGCTAATAACACGCAAGTAATGAAATACCAAAGTGCGGAGAGAGCGAGAGAGATATTTATATAGATTTACATAGATACTCTGGCCCCACACACCTTACGATCCAAACGAGGTGGTCAGGCCTTAATTCTAGTAGAGATGGCATGCATATCCGATAGGAAAGTATTGTTGAAGGAAAGGATAGAAAAAAAGAAGGCTCTCTCCCCACCTTCCGTTCAATTCATTCCGTACAAGAGAAAGTTGGAAGTGATTATAACCTTGCTGGGCTTCGAAATCCCAGAAAAAAAGAAAGAGAGAGAGACAGAGAGCGAGAGAGAGAGATTAATCCAATTTAGTGGTAACAAGAAGGCCTGTTCCCCATTTCTGCAGGAGGTGAGGGAGATAAACATACACCTTAACCCTTTCGCTGCGGGTGACATTCTGGAACGTCCTGGCAATTTGCCGCAATTTCCAGGCTTTAAAAGCCTGTAAAAAACGAACAAAATCGAGTGTCAGTGGGCGGAAGCGTGAGGGGCCCACCTCCGACCCTCAGAGCAGCGAGCTGCTCACTGAGGTAGACTGTGTCGCGCGCGGGTCTCTCTCTGCCTCTCACAACAGTGTAGCCAAGCGAGCGAGTGCTAACAAATAGCGGGTTTCCTGCGTTTCACTGGCACTGCTGCGCGTGAACCAGGCCACGTACGAGGCCCGTTCTGGTCTCATTTTGAAGCTATTTTCACCTAGTTTTGGGCAGAATACAGTTCATTTAATGCAGATGCTTGATTTATCATTCAGGAGTGCCTGAATATGTCCTAAATAGCCCAAAACACCCCGCAGAGAAAGGGTTAAGGGAGCCCACCTCACTTTTTTTCTCTTTCTCTCCCTCTCTCTTTGGCTTGTATCCATTCGGCCCCATTCAGCCTACTCTTTTAAGACGTTTACCCCCCTCCTGGTGTCAATATTTCCCTGGCGAGCGGTAGCGAGCCAGCATATTTATATTTTTGTTTTGACAGCAAGCTAAATTTGTAAATTTTTCGATAGAAAATTTCCTCCGGCGAAGCCGGGTCTCTCCATACAATGCTGGCTCGCTATCGCTCGCCAGGAATAAATAGACACCTGGATGGGGATAAACGCCTTAAAATAGTTGGCTGAATGGGGCCGAATGGATACAAGCCAGGGAAAGAGAGAAAAGGAGACAAAGATTTAAAAAGTCGGTGACCCCTCTTAATAATAAATTACTTAGGTCTGGTACTATTTTGGCCGACGTCCCTTGGGTTATTATGATATTGTGTGTCATTGTTATTGAGGATTTTGCTTGCTTTGCCATTTTCGAGCAATGTGTTTTAGTGTTTTCGAGCAATGTGTTTTAGTGTTTTCGAGCAATGTGTTGTAGTGTTTTCGAGTAATGTGTTTTAGTGTTTTCAAGCAATATGTTTTAGTGTTTTCGAGCAATGTGTTTTAGTGTTTTCGAGCAATGTGTTTTAGTGTTTTCAAGCAATATGTTTTAGTGTTTTCGAGCAATGTGTTTTAGTGTTTTCGAGCAATGTGTTTTCGAGCAATGTGTTCTAGTGTTTTCGAGCAATGTGTTTTAGTGTTTTCGAGCAATGTGTTTTAGTGTTTTCGAGCAATGTGTTTTAGTGTTTTTGAGCAATGTGTTTTAGTGTTTTCGAGCAATGTGTTTTAGTGTTTTCGAGCTATGTGTTTTAGTGTTTTCGAGCAATGTGTTTTAGTGTTTTCGAGCAATGTGTTTTAGTGTTTTCGAGCAATGTGTTTTAGTGTTTTCGAGCAATGTGTTTTAGTGTTTTCGAGCAATGTGTTTTAGTGTTTTCGAGCAATGTGTTTTAGTGATTTCGAGCAATGTGTTTTAGTGTTTTCGAGCAATATGTTTTAGTGTTTTCGAGCAATGTGTTTTAGTGTTTTCGAGCAATGTGTTCTAGTGTTTTCGAGCAATGTGTTTTAGTGTTTTCGAGCAATATGTTTTAGTGTTTTCGAGCAATGTGTTCTAGTGTTTTCGAGCAATGTGTTTTAGTGTTTTCCCTTGGCTAACAAAACACCTTTCCAGACATCCTTCAAACTAAAAAGAATGCCATCCCAAATCCTCCTCAAGCTAAATTTGTAAATTTTTCGATAGAAAAACCTCCCGACCGAAGGCTGATTTCATTCAAGTTACAGGTTCGCTTTCATAAATATCGAAACTGGAATGGGGTGAAGATTCTTATTATAGCTAAACTAATTGGGTGAATTGTCTTATAATCTCGAAACTAATGGAGCGAAACATGGAAGCTCCATAAAGCCCTCTCCCCCCCCCCGCGGACCAAATAGGGTTAAGGTCACAAATTCGAGATCATGACCATTTCCAAAGTAAAAAGGTGAAATTTATGGTCATACTCTCAGTACATTTAAACGGAGATTTGTGTATCTTATTATTATTATTATTGTTATTATTATTATTGTTATTATTATTATTATTGTTATTATTATTATTGTTATTATTATTGTTATTATTATTATTGTTATTATTATTATTGTTATTATTATTGTTATTATTATTGTTATTATTGTTATAATTATTATTATTATTATTATTATTGTTATTATTGTTATTGTTATTATTATTATTATTATTATTGTTATTATTGTTATAATTATTATTATTATTGTTATTATTATTATTATTGTTATTATTGTTATTGTTATTATTATTGTTATTATTATTATTGTTATTATTATTATTATTATTACTATTATTATTATTATTATTATTATTATTATTATTATTATTATTTTTGTTTTCTTTAGCTTCCTCCCAAGACCTCCATCAAGTTCTAAAAAAATACCCTCAAGATCCTCTTACAAGATAAATTTGTACATTTATCGGTAGAAAATTATCGGTTCCTCCTCAGGTACAGACTCGCTATCGCCCTCCTGGAAAAACTACACACCTAATTGGCACAAAAGGTTTCAAAATCGCCAAACTAATGGAGCGAACGTCTTAAAATTTAAAAAAATAATGGGGCTAAACATGAGGGAGAAGTGGGTTCAGAACAAAAAACTCTCCCTCAGAGTTTGGTGTTCATCTTTTGTTATCTTACCTGTACCCAGTTAATTATATAAAGGCTAAACATCTTTATCATTAAGGGAGCCCACCTCGCTTTTGTTCTCTTTCTCTCCCTCTCTCTTTGGCTTGTATCCATTCGGCCCCATTCAGCCTACGGTTTTAAGACGCTCACCCCCATCCAGGTGTTAATATTTTCCTGGCGAGCGGTAGCGAGCCAGCAAATATGTATTTTTGTTTTGACAGCAGGCTAAATTTGTAAATTTTTCGATAGAAAAATTTCTACGGCGAAGCCGGATTTCTCCATACAATGCTGGCTCGCTATCGCTAGCCAGAAAGAAATCGACACCTGGATGGGGATAAACGTCTTAAAACCGTTGGCTGAATGGATACAAGCCAGGGAAAGAGAGAAAAGGAGAGAAAGAAAACAAAAAGCCGGTGACCCTCCCTTAACTTCTATAACACAAGGACGACTACAGTAATCAAGCTAAGATTCTCTACCATTTAGGAAGAGTCAGCCAGGGAAGAGGTGTGCGAACTTACAACCCATTTACTCCAGCCCTTTTTGAGTTGCAGAGGTTATGGGTCACGATATCTGGCCTACTTAAGGGGAGGTTTTTAGTTTGTTCCCTATATTTCCATCAAGCTTACGATTACACCCCCTAGACCCCCTTTCAAGATAAATTTGTACATTTTTCGGTAGAAAAATTTCCCGGCCGAAGGCCGGTTCCTCTTACATTACAGGCTCGCTATCGCTCGCCAGGAAAAAATCGACACCTAATTGGCACGAAAGGTCTTAAAATTGACAGAGATGGGGCGAAAGTTCTTAAGATCATCAAACTAATGGGGCGAAAATCTTAACATCTTAAAAGCAATGGGGCTAAATATGAGGGAGAAAGGGATCCAGAAAACAATCCCTCAAGTGGAAATCTCCCCTTATAATGAATGGACTATAGTTGGTGTAGGCTTGATAAAGATGGGTCAGGTCAGAAACGTGTGTGTGTGTGTGTGTGAGTGTGTGTGTGTGTGTGTGTCTGTGTGTGGTTGTGTGTTGGGTGTGTGAGTGTTGGGTGTGTGAGTGTGTGTGTGTGACAGTGTGTTTGTGTGTGTGTGTGTGTGTGTGTGAGTGTGAGTGTGTGTGTTGGGTGTGTGAGTGTTGGGTGTGTGAGTGTGTGTGTGTGTGACAGTGTGTTTGTGTGTGTGTGTGTGTGTGTGTGTGTGTGTGAGAGAGAGTGTGAGTGTGTGTGTTGTGTGTGTGAGTGTTGGGTGTGTGAGTGTTGGGTGTGTGAGAGTGTGTGTGTGTGTGTGTGAGAGAGAGAGAGAGATTTACATAGATACACTGGCCACACAGACCTTAGGATCCAAACGAGGTGGTGTCAGGACTTAATTCTAGTAGAGATGGCATATCCGATAGAAAAGGAAAGTTGAAGGAAAGGAGAGAGAGAGAGAGAGAGAGAGAGAGAGAGAGAGAGAGAGAGAGAGAGAGAGAGAGAGAGAGAGAGAGAGAGAGAGAGAGAGAGAGAGAGAGAGAGAGAGAGAGAGAGAGAGAGAGAGAGAGAGAGAGAGAGAGTCAACAGTGCTTTTTATTGTTTATCTTCTCGCTATTTTATTATGCAAATACTATCCGTGCTCAACCCGAAACTAAAAAAGAACAATTGACAAACAAACGACAATCAAGCGTCTGCGTAGCTCTGTTGACTTGCGCTTGACTTATTTTTGACGAGACTTTCGACTTCCTGCCGTACAAAAACACAGAGACGAGTGGGAAGCCAAATACCACACGAATAACCACCCGATTGTGTTAGCCCTCCCAATACACTATTTGTTGTTTTAAAGGGGAGATGGGTCGTTTTTCTGAACCTCTTTCTCCCTCATGTTTAGCCCTATTGCTTTTGAGATTTTAAGACGTTCGCCCTAGTAGTTTTGACATTTTAAGACATTTTGCCCCATTTCTGTCAATTTTAAGACCTTTCGTGCCATTAAGGTGTTGATTTTTTCCTGGTGAGCGATAGCGAGCCTGTAATTTAAGAGCAACCGGCCTCCGGCCGGGACATTTACCGAAAAATGTAAAAATTTATCTTGAAAGGGGGTCTAGGGGGTGTAATTCTAAGCTTGATGAAAACGTAGGGAACAAACTAAATACCTCCCCTTAATTCCTTCAGGACGATTACACTTTTTTTTACTTTTTATTACACCCTTTTTTACTTTTAATTACACTTTTTTTTTACTTTTGATTACACTTTTTTTTACTTTTGATTACACATTTGTTTACTTTTAATTACACTTTTTGTTACTTTTAATTACATTTTTTTTACTTTTGATTACAATTTGTTTTACTTCTGATTACACTTTTTTTACTTTTGATTACACTTTTTTTTACTTTTGATAACACTTTTTTTTACTTCTGATTACACTTGTTTTTACTTCTGATTACAGTTTTACTTTTGATTACACTTTTTTTACTTCTGATTACACTTTTTTTTTTACTTTTGATTACACTTTTTTTTTACTTTTGATTACACTTTTTTTTACTTCTGATTACACTTTTTTGCTTCTGATTACTTTTTTTTACTTTTGATTACACTTTTTTTTTACTTTTGATTACACTTTTTTTTACTTTTAATTACACTTTTTTTTTACTTTTGATTACACTTTTTTTACTTCTGATTACACTATTTTTTACTTTTGATTACACTTTTTTTTTACTTTTGATTACACTTTTTGTTTACTTCTGATTACACTTTCTTTTTTACTTTTGATTACACTTTTTTTTACTTTTGATTCTGGCTAAAAATGGATGTTTCAAAGGGAGGTGGGCCTTTTTTTTGGGGGCCCCCTTCTCCCTCATGTTTAGCCCCCATAAGTTTTTGAGAGTTTAAGACGTTCGTTCCATTAGTTTGTCGATTTTCAGACCTTTCACCCCTTTTATTTGTCAATATTAATACCTTTCGTACCATTTAGGTCTCGATTTTTTCCTGGCGAGCCATAGCGAGCCTGTAGATTTATTAGAAACTGGCCTTCGTCCGGGACATTTTTCTACCGAATAATGTACAAATTCATATTGAAAGGGGGTTGAGGGTGTGTTTTTTAAAGTTTGATGGAGGTCTAGGGAGGACACTAGAAAAATAATATATAAATGAAAAAAGCGACCAAAAAGTGAACCATCCCCCCCTTAACCCCTCCAGGACGTTTGCACCTTTTACCCCTTTGATCCTGGCTAAATATTGATGTTCATATGCAGTATAAAATGGACCTGTGTTAATTAAGAGAGTTTATTAAGGGGGGTCACCATTTTTTTTTTTTTTAATCTTTCTCTCCTTTTTTCTCTTTCCCTGGCTTGTATCCATTCGGCCCTATTCAGCCAACTGTTTTAAGACGTTTATCCCCATCCAGGTGTCGATTTCTTCGTGGCGAGCGATAGCGAGCCAGCATTGTATGGAGAAATCCGGCTTCGCCGGAGACATTTTTCTATCTAAAAATGTACAAATATAGCTTGCTATCAAAACAAAAACACATATATGCTGGCTCGCTACCGCTCGCCAGGAAAATATTGACACCTGCATGGGGTTAAAAGTCTTAAAACAGTAGGCTGAATGGGGCTGAATGGGGCCAAATGGATACAAGTCAAAGAGAGAGGGAGAGAAAGAGAAAACAAAAGTGAGGTGGGCTCCTTTAACATCTGAGGTGAAGCCATTGATCTCGGGGGCTGATGAGTGATTGGTGCTTCTGAGTGATTGGTGCTTCTGAATGATTGGTGCTTCTGAATGCTTGTGAGCTTGGTTTTTGTGGGCGAACTGTTATATGTGTTCTTCTCCTGTCACCTCTGTTTCCATTCCCGTGTCTCTTGTTGATCCTCCCTACCCCTTGTGAGAGTAAGGGCTGGCTACTGACTGACTGACTATTGAAATCGTATTTATCCCTTTGAGTCCTAGAAATAGATTACAAGCAAAAGAAAATCGTCTACTGGTAACCATATTATGATGAAAATTACGTCATCGGGCTGAAGGGGTTAAGAGTTAGTTAAAATGTAAGTATTTTTGTTTTACCTTTTAATTACAATAGAAAATGCTCCTCAGGTGGAGTTAGATAAAATATAATTGACTTGAGTGTTAGAAGTTAGGTTAGGAGAGGATTTAATAGGATTTAATAGTATAGGAAGGGATATACTTGGATACGACATGCTCTGATAAGATATTAAAATGCAACATAGCGTACAAAGAAAAACATAAATAGAAAACTAATGTATTATATATATATACAGTATACTGTATATATAACTTAAGAACATAAGAAAATGGGAGTCTGCGGAAAGCCGATTGGCCCACACAAGGCAGATCCCTCTCACAATTACAAGGCCTAATTATATATATATCAATGTCATCATCATCAACACCACTTTGTTGACACTGATTGTGAGATTTGTCGAGAAAATATTGAATACATTATTGTGAACATTAATCAGGGGCTGGGAGCGAAATTATTTTCCAGGCAACTTTTGAATGCTTGGGCAGAGATGCAATCAGTGACATTGCTAGATAGTCCAGTCCATAGGGTAATACTCGGTTGAAGACAAAAATAGTGTTTAGCCTCAAGCGAATGGAAAGGCTTTCCGATGACCTTATAACCATTTCCTCTAATCATTGATCAACTGTGAAGTACGGTACTTATTAGCATCCAAATTGTCAAGGCTTTTAGTAATTATAAATACTGAAATTAGGTCTCCTACTAACCATTGCTTTGTTAGAATAAAGATAATTAACTCCTTTAGACGCTCTTCATATGACGTGTTTCTTAATTTAGGAATATATCTGTATAATGTATATATTTATATATTTTACTCTCCGCTGCACTCCTTCCAGTTTAGCTATATCTATTTAATAACAAGGTGACCAGAACTGTACGCAGTATTGTACGAGACTAAGAACCAGTGAATTATATAAGGCAAGATTACCTTCTTCGGGTTTATATAAGGCAAGATTACCTTCTTCGGATTTATATAAGGCAAGATTACCTTCTTCGGGTTTATATAAGGCAAGATTACCTTCTTCGGGTTTATATAAGGCAAGATTACCTTCTTCGGGTTTATATAAGGCAAGATTACCTTCTTCGGGTTTATATAAGGCAAGATTACCTTCTTCGGGTTTATATAAGGCAAGATTACCTTCTTCGGATTTATATAAGGCAAGATTACCTTCTTCGGATTTATATAAGGAAAGATTACCTTCTTCGGATTTATATAAGGCAAGATTACCTTCTTCGGATTTATATAAGGCAAGATTACCTTCTTCGGGTTTATATAAGGCAAGATTACCTTCTTCGGATTTATATAAGGCAAGATTACCTTCTTCGGGTTTATATAAGGCAAGATTACCTTCTTCGGGTTTATATAAGGCAAGATTACCTTCTTCGGGTTTATATAAGGCAAGATTACCTTCTTCGGGTTTATATAAGGCAAGATTACCTTCTTCGGGTTTATATAAGGCAAGATTACCTTCTTCGGATTTATATAAGGCAAGATTACCTTCTTCGGATTTATATAAGGAAAGATTACCTTCTTCGGATTTATATAAGGCAAGATTACCTTCTTCGGATTTATATAAGGCAAGATTACCTTCTTCGGATTTATATAAGGCAAGATTACCTTCTTCGGATTTATATAAGACAAGATTACCTTCTTCGGATTTATATAAGGCAAGATTACCTTCTTCGGATTTATATTCAAATATCCTTCCAATTAAAACTTTTGCTTTCTTAACTACTTCCCTGTAGTGGTCACTGGGTTTCAAATGGTTTAAAGGAGCCCACCTCGTTTTTTTTTCTCTTTCTCTCCCTCTTTCTTTGGCTTGTATCCGTGTGGCCCCATTCAGCCTCCTGTCTTAAGACGTTTAACCCCATCCAGGTATCAATATTTTCCTGGCGAGCGGTAGCGAGCCAGCATATATATAGTTTTGTTTTGACAGCAAGCTAAATTTGTAAATTTTTTGATAGAAAAATGTCTCCGGCGAAGCCGGATTTCTCCATACAATGCTGGGTCGCTATCGCTCGCCAGGAAGATATCAACACCTGGATGGGGATAAACGTCTTAAAACAGTTGTCTGAATGGGGCCGAATGGATACAAGCCAGAGAAAGAGAGAAAAAGAGAGAAAGATAAAAAAAAACAGGTGACCTCCCCTTAATATTGTCACTCCTAAACCAGTTTCTTTGGCAGTGCTTCGGAGTTGATTCCCATTCAGTGAACAGTTTGCCTAATTATCCCTGTAGTCTACTTTACACTTTACACTTTACACTTAATTGTATCGCACTTAATTAAGGGGAGATATTTAGTTTGTTCACTAGACCTCCATCAACCTTAAAATTACACCCCCTTGAGTCCCTTTCAAGATAAATTTGTACATTTTTCGGTAGAAAAATTTCCCGGCCGAAGGCCGGTTCCTCTTAAATTACAGGCTCGCTATCGCTCGCCAGGATAACATCGACACCTAAATGGCACGAAAGGTCTTAATATGGGGTGAAAGTTCTTAAAATCGCTAAATTAATGGGGCAAACATTTTATAATATCAAAAGCAATGGGGCTAAACATGAGGGAGAAAGGGGTCAAGAAAGAAATCCCGCAAGTGGAGATCTCCCCTTAATTCACCCGTACAGTGCTCTTAAATTACAGGCTCGCTATCGCTCGCCAGGATAAAATCGACACCTAAATGGCACAAAAGGTCTTAAAATTGACAGAATGGGGCGGAAATTCTTAAAATCACCAAATTAATGGGGCAAACGTCTTCAAATCTCAAAAGCAATGGGGCTAGGTGTTTATATTAACTGGCAGTATTTAATATTTTATCATAATAATTATAGCCTCATCTTTGGCTCAATATTAGTAGCATTATTACCTGTAAAGTACATACATAGTGATTTACTAGTAATAATCTGAATATCAATATTTTTTGATAGATAGATATATAAATAGATAGATAGATAGACAATATATAATGATCGTTTAGTTCAGCATGTTGGGGTCAGTATTAACTAAGATATATATATATATATATATATATTGTTAGAGAGATAGATACATATACTGTACAGATAGAAGGTTTGTTCAGTAAACCAAAATAAATAATACAATCACTTATATTAGGACGTTTTATTTGAAGAATAATGCCACAACAAATTCGTTTATTCATAGTCGGTAGATAGACAAAAAGTGCTTACTGGACTGAAATGAAATACAATGAAGAGTGTCAACTGTATACAATGAAGAGTGTCAACTGTATACAATGAAGAGTGTCAACTGTATACAATGAAGAGTGTCAACTGTATACAATGAAGAGTGTCAACTGTATACAATGAAGAGTGTCAACTGTATACAATTGACTGTTTTTATATTCACGAAGTTCTTTCTCCTGGAGCACTGAATAATAAACTGTTGTTCCAGTTTGTATCTGATGTGCCGCTCTACAAATGGTCACACACGCACACACACACACACACACACACACACACACACACACACACACACACACACACACACACACACACACAGCTCCCTAAAACAATAAAATAAAAGACTCATAAAGGCCATATTCAATAAAGAAATGAAGTACATTAAAGTGGTGGTGAACGAGGGGAGGGGATTGCAGTGGTGAACGAGGGGGGGGGGGGGGGGGGGGGGGGGGAGATAGAAAGGGGGGTGGGGACAGTGGTGGTGAACGAGGGGAGGGGATTGCAGTGGTGAACGAGGGGGGGGGGGGGGACAGTGGTGGTGAACAAGGGGTACAAAGGAGTACAAAGGAAATCAAGCAACAGCAGGTCTAGTGACCCTTCTAGGCTGCTTGTCCTCCAAAACACTGAGGATCAAGTGTCCAAACAGTGGTTTAGAGTGGGTAAGGGAACATTGGAAAGGGAACTACTGCCCTGGAACTAATGTCCATGGCAGGATTAGGAAGTTAGTAGGGGGCAGAGGGGTTAGTAACTGAGGGGGGGATCATAATTATATAGTTATTCATTTACAAACGCAGTCAGTCGCGGGTTTGATGCAAGATATTTGTCTAGGCGAAGGGGTGGGTGGGTGGAGTCAGTCGTGGTAAACACTGTCAGTCCTTACACTGTTTTATTCCAAGCTAGATGGGCCCTTATTTATCAATGCATCGTAGTTTGTCCCGTAGGCTAACAAAAACGCCTTCCAAGACTTCCTTCAAACTAAAAGAATATTCCACTCAAACTCCATTCAAGTTAAATTTGTACATTTTTGTTATAAGCAATTGTGCCGGCCGAAGGCCGATTTCTATTATGTCACAGGCTTGCTTGCTCGCCCTGAATAAATCGATACCTGAATGGAATGTTGTATCTTATTATCGCCAAACTAATGGGATAAAATGTCTTACAATCTCCAACCTCATGGACCCACACAGGGGAGGTCCAGATAGACCCTTCCTCGGACCAAATAGCGTTAAAACCAAAAGTAAAAATAACACCTGCAGGTACACAAACACAATAAAGCAGTGAAGTGGATTACATGGAGGTAAACGAGGGCAAAGGGGAGGCTGGAGAGAACACTGACTCGGACATTTACTGTTTTTAGTCTAGCTTGACTCCATTAGTATGGTTTCTTTCTGTGTGTAAGGAGACAAAAGGCAATTCATTAAGGGGAGGTATTTAGTTTGTTCCCTAGACCTCCATCAAGCTTAAAATTACACCCCCTTGAGTCCCTTTCAAGATAAATTTGTACATTTTTCGGTAGAAAAATTTCCCGGCCGAAGGCCGGTTCCTCTTAAATTAGGAATGGGGCCGAATGGATACAAGCCAGAGAAAGAGAGAAAAAGGACAGAAATAACAAAAATCAGGTCACCCCCTTAATGACTTTTAGTAATTTGTTCAATTGGCAAACAATTAGATTTGCTTCTAAGCTTTTGAAGAAGCTTTGCACATTTATAGAAAAGTGTCTTTTGAATATCTGTGATAGTCTTTATACGATTAACGAAGTAAAAACTATTCTTTTAACTACTTATGATATTTCAAGCTTAGCAGATAGTTATATTGATGCCATGAAATCCAGAATAATATTATATGTTCAAAACCATTAACAACTCTAAGGTAACTTTACCTCATGTACACTCGGTCAAAAAAGTATCTGCACCCCTACCCTGATACCCTGGTGTGTACAGCTTGGTAGTATAGGTCGTAGGTCGTAGGTAGATAGGTAGATAGTAGTATAGATGGATATAGCTACAGGTAGATATACAAACCCTACCAAGCTGTACACACCAGATTATCAGGGTAGGGGTGTAGATACTTTTTGGACCGAGTGTACATATGTAAAAAGTTATATGTATGGCTTTTTATGAAATAAAGTATTGACTGACTGACTATATATCTATCTATCTATTTATCTATCCCGGTCCCAAACGAACTCCTCTTAACGATAATTATAAATGGTCTTCCTGTCTATCTATCTACAGTATCTATATATCTATCTACAGTATCTATCTATATATCTATCAATCAATCTATCTATGTATCTACCCTTTCTATACCGGTCCTCCCTAAAAGATCATTATAATTGTTCTTCCTACCTATCTATCTATAGTATCTATCTATCTATCTATAAATATATCTATCTATATATATATTTGTCTTTCTCTGTCTGTCAGACTATCAGTCTGTCTGTCTGTCTGCCTATCTACCTATCTACCCTATCTATCACAACCCTCAACGAACTCAACTAAACGATCATTATATATTTTCTTTCTATCTATCTATCTACTTATCTATTTACCAGTGTGTCTGTCTGTCTGTCTGGCTGTCTGTCTGTCTATCTATCTGTCTGTCTGTCTTTCTCTCTGTCTCTCTGTATGTTTGTCTATCTATCTATCTATCTATCTGGCTGTCTTTCTGTCTGTCTGTCTATCGATATATATATCTACCTTCTATCCCCCAACCCTCAACGAACTCAACTAAACGATCATTATAATTTTTCCGGCCCCAACTCCCGCCACCTCCCGCTAATGCAGATGGCCTTAAGGGAGCCCACCTCGCTTTGTTTTCTCCTTCTCTCCCTCTCTCTTTGGCTTGTATCCATTCGGCCCCATTCAGCCTACTGTTTTAAGACGTTTACCCCCATCCAGGTGTCAATATTTTCCTGGCGAGTGGTAGCGAGCCAGCATATATATTTTTTGTTTTGACAGCAAGCTAAATTTGTATATATTTCGATAGAAACATTTCTCCGGCGAAGCCGGATTTTTCCATACAATGCTGGCTCTCTATCGCTCGCCAGGAATAAATCGACACCTGGATGGGGATAAACGTCTTAAAATAGTAGGCTGAATGGGGCCGAATGGATACAAGCCAGAGAAAAGGAGAGAAATATAAAACAAAAAACGGTGAACCCCCTTAATAGCGCCCCGGTTGCCGCTACGGGAAAAATTACGACACGCACATGGGACCTGATTGTGAAACGTGCAAAGAGTGGAGAATTAACTGTGAATGGATTTTGTTCTGCTTGGAATCGGCATGTGGTGTGTGTTTGTGTGTGAAGAAGTACTGTGCCTGATTTGTTTTTATTTTCTATATTCCAACTGCTTACTCCCTCTCGGGCATTGGCTGAGAACCTGTACAATCGGGGGTATTAAGTGTTGTCATAGATTCCAGTGGTTTCCGCTCAAGAAGTGTTATTGGTATCTTTATAGTTACTGAGAAAAGTGCTTATCCCTCTGAGTATTAGTCAGTGTCCGAAACTTTGTGAAATATCTGACAACACTTATTAATATTGACTGTACATTCAACCGTTCTACATTGAACGGTGAAGCCCGTGAGATCTCGTTCCAGTCTAGGGGTGAGATATGTGAAGCACTGTTTAGCTGCAACCAGCTCCTGCCATCTTGCCTTCGCATGATGCATGGGGTTTAGTTGCTCACTCAAGGCTCAAAGCAGCCACATCTATGAAGCTGCTGCGCTCCAGTGTTTCACTGTCTCACCTCCTAGACTCTGACCCTCACTCTCAGAACGCCACCTATTGAACAATTAACTCACTAGGCATTGTCCCCCTGTAGTATATTTTGAATATGGGAATATTTATACAGTGTTATTTAATCAGGGAACAATTAGGGTATTTATTTGGTGTTTCGGTGGGCTTTGTGGTAATGCACTGATACTAGGTACAGCACAAATTCCATCCCAATAATATCTTCCCATTGACATATCGGGATTCAAACCCGGGTCCATTGGATTACCAGTCCAGTGACAAGACCACTCCACCACACCTCCCCTTGCTTTCTGACTCTTCCAAAATGCTAGAAATCTTAACTCTACTATTATAGGGTTTATTTGAGTTACTGAGGTTAATTATCCATATTGTTGGCCTAATTATAATATGAATAAATTATAATATGTGTAAACAGTGAGCAATTATCACCATATTTAATAGCTCGGTATGAATATTCCCATATTCAAAATATGCTATAGGGGTGCAACGCCTGGTGAGTTATCTGCTCAACAGGTGGCGTTGTGTGTGTGTAAGTGTGAGAGTCCGAGTGTAGGGGGTCAGACAGTGAAGCACGGGAACGAAGTGGCTTCAGAGATGGGGTCGTTTTGGGGCATGAGTGAGCACCGTGCCTCATGTGAAGGCAAGATGGCAGGTGCTCGTTGTACTCTACGTGCTTCACATGTCTCACTCCCTAGACTGGAACAAGACCTCACGGGCTTCACTGTTCATTGTAAAGCGGTGAATGTTAAGGCTCTCAGCCTATGCCCGAGAGGAAGTAAGTTGGAATATAGAAAAAAAAACAAAAAAAAACACACATAACTATAAGAACTGTTTTTCACGTCTCTTGGAACACATTTATCTTTCTTATAATACATGTGGTTCAAAATGAATGCCACATTACTGAAACGTTTTAAGATGTGATGACATTAATATTCTCAACATTTATAGCCTGTATACCGTATTGTTTGTTACTCCACGTGTTTCAGTTGGCGTAACCATATCTTTCAGTACAACACAAACGCTAACATCTGAATAATAATATGATATTAAGGGGAGATCTCCACTTGAGGGATTTTTTTCTTGACCTCTTTCTCCCTCATGTTTAGCCCCATTGCTTTTGATATTATAAAACGTTTGCCCCATTAATTTAGCTATTTTAAGAACTTTCACCCCATATTAAGACCTTTCGTGCAATTCAGGTGTCGATTTTATCCTGGCGAGCGATAGCGAGCCTGTAATTTAAGAGGAATCGGCCTTCGGCCGGAACATTTTTCTACCGAAAAATGTACAAATTTATCTTGAAAGGGACTCAAGGGGGTGTAATTTTAAGCTTGATGGAGGTCTAGGGAACAAACTAAATACCTCACCTTAATATTACGGCGTTTAGCTATACTATAACTGATTAAAAACAAAATAATAATACACCAAAAACTTGAATCTACTTTCACCAAATCATCAAAGCATGCAAATAATGACGTTATGAAAGCAGTTAGCTGCCGGAAGCGGGACGAAATTCTATATTTCCTCTACTGAAAACTGTCGATGAATAATTTATCGTTACTTTCATGATTTTAGGTGTAATATCGTGTATGTGTGTGTGTGTGTTTATATATTATCTATCTATATATCCACAGTCTCTCTTTCTCTCTCTCTCTCTCTCTCTCTCTATATATATATATATATATATATATATATACAGTATAATATAAGTATATCTTACAAATACACGTGAGCTAATAAATGTTTAAATACTCTCAGCCGGTATAGAACCTCCGACATTCAGAACGAGTGTCAAAGCTTTTCATATAAATATTATGGAGAAGGGAAATCCTACTTGGACAGTGTATTTCAATGTTCACCATAAGTTATTGGTTTCTATTTGGGTATCAAATGAAAAAGTTACCAAATATCGTTCAACTATATTACTTTATTCTCAAGATATAGTACCAAAAGAGTCTAAAGGGCCCTTCACACATAGCCGAACCGGAGCCAGAACGCAGCACGTTTCCGAATCGTCCTCATTCGGCCGAAAAAGGTGGCCGAACTGTGACAATAATGCAAAACGAACGCGCCACAGCGTACATAGAACGCTGCATCAATGCAGACCGACCTACACGATGCCTGGACAAACATTGCCCGATGTTTTCTCATTTAAAAAATTCAAAGTTTTTTTGGCTGCGCGAATGATGGACAAATGCTGCATGAATACAAAGAACACTGCTCGATTGGCGGACGAACCCTGGTCAAATGCAACCCAATGCAGCCCAGCCGTACTACAGAAAGAGGGGAGACGCCACCACACGCTTCACTTGTACACCTGTCACGCACCTGAGCACATCCTCACCCATCTACACCATCTCGAGTTGGCCACCCCCACAGAACAAAAATAAATAAATAAATAAATAAATACAATAAATAAATACATAAATTAAAAAAAAAAAAAATATGCAAGGATTATATGTGGTTTGTGCCAGAAGTAAATATTTCCTATATCTAATCAACTCCATTATTAATGGACATAATTATATTTTGTTTGATATTTAAGCCATATTTAACCATATGCAAACATCAAAATTGCAAAACCCTTTAGAAAACAGACCGAAAACAACGTAACCTCGCTGTCTCTTTAGAAAACAGAGACCGCTAGTGTTATTTGGGTACATTTCGTATTATAATTTTCCCGGTCATCTGCTTTCTCTCTCTCTCTATTACTTATATTTCTATCTACTGTATTCATTTCCATCTGTATCTAGCTATCTCCCTTATTTATCAGCTTTTATAGTTGTTATTTGGTCTCTATGGAATCTGTGAATAATTTCTGATTTCATGGGCTAAATAAAATAATTATACCACTAACACATAATGAGCAAAATATTATATTCTTTTGTCATAATAATTATTAATGTAAGGGTAGGACATTATATTTATTCATTTCCACGGCATTACACACTAAACAATGATTAAAATGACATCAAACAACATATCATTGTGTCCATTAATAAGGGAGATAATTAGATATGAGATAGATAGATCGAAAGGTCGTTAGGTCCATGTGAGCGTAAAAAGTATGGGAATTATGAAATAAGCCTATACTCTCTGAAAAGATAAGGTGTCAGAATAAAAGATTAGTCACAGATTCCACAGAGACCAAATATCAAATGTAAGTGCTGATAAATAAGGGAGAGAGAAATAAATACAGTAGATAGAAATATAAGTAATAGAGAGAGAAAGCAGATGACAGGAGAAATGATGAGATATGTACACAAATAACTAGCTCTCTGTTTTCTAAAGGGTCACCGAAGTTACGATGTTTATAGAAGAAAACAACGAAATTGTAGTATTTGATGGATAACTGTTTTAGAATTATTGTGTTAATATGCCCGAATGAGACAGAATGCTGCCCAACGTATCAGAACTGAGCTCGATCACGGACCGACCACACAACATTCGGGCACCATTCTGGCAAATTTTAGTGCAGCGGTAAAATTTTGAACCAAAACCGACCAAACTAGAATGAGGGAGAACATTGCCAGAATATACCAGATCCGCTACGCGAACGCTGCCAGAACGCTGTTCGGGTAGCGTTCAGCCTCCGGTTCGGCTATCTGTGAAGGGCCCTTTAAGGCCGCGCCTCACACAGTACGGCCACCGCTCGACAGCTGCCGACAGAGGACAACTTGCACTTTTTCGCCGATTGTAATCGAATCACTGGATCACTGCACGATCCTCGCAGGCACACGATTGCTGTACAACAAACCCTCGACAGTCACTCAACACACACACGTCACACACGCCGGCAACACGACCGTTGTAGAATAAATCGCTGACCGGCAACGCTACTCACTCGGCTATCACACGTTCGTCATACATTTAAAGCACGTTAAGAGCACGATAATGCCACCTTTGGTCGACAACCATACGTTTACAGCACAACAGACGCACGTACGTTGAACGATAAATACGACCGATGTACGCCACACACGATATTAACACGGCAAAGGAACCGCCCTATGTATATATATATATATATACTGTATATATATATATATATATATATATTTATAAATAACACCCCGTTCTTAACATTAATGATCAATTACAAACCCCAATATACTTGAATAAAACTATAACAATAATAATAATAATATGCTGTAGTTAACTAGTCAGTCGATAGGTGAATGTACTGTATACCTATATCATTACACGATCTGGTATACACTGACTTTGATGCAGTATATCATTAGTTTACAAGTGGATGTATTTTGGTAAACTTGTAGATGTTATATGTTAACTACTATAGGCTACACACACACACGCACGCACGCAGAGAGAAAGAGAGAGAGAGAGAGTAAGTGAGAGTGAGTGAGAGAGAACTACTCGCAGACATACAATACAGTATATAGACTAAAATAATACACACACACACACACACACTATATATATAAACTAAATAATACACAACCAAACACGGAAACACACACACACACACACACAAACTACTCACACACATATAATATATAGACTAAAATCATACACAATCAACCATCGATCAGAGGATGACAATGAAGATATCCCAGGATTCACATACGCTCGTTGCACAACATATACACGATAAAATTTAACGGTTTTTAACCGTTTTTTCTGCCGACTATCGACTATCGGCCAGAATTTAGTGCAGCCACTATTTTTTGGCCGATCACCGCCGACCATTTCCGCGCCACTCGACCACCCCTCGCCTACCACGATCACAGACGATGTCAGACGATCCCGGAAAAATTCAAATATTTTGAAAAGATCGGCTGTGGTTGGCGGCTAACGTACTGTGTGAGACGCGGCCTTTAAGATGCACAGACAAAGAGATACAGTAGACAGATAGATAGATAGATAGATAGATAGATATACATAGATAGATAGATGTGTTCCTCCTGTTGTTCTCAAAAACTGTGCTTCCGTGCTGACTCCCTGCCTAGGCAAACTCTTTCGTCTCTGTCTATCCTCTAACGTCTTCCCTTCATGCTGGAAGTTTGCTCACATTCAACCTGTCCCAAAGAAGGGTGACCGCTCTCAACCCTCCAACTATCGTCCAATTGCTCTTATCTCTTGTCTTTCTAAAGTTTTTGAAACTATTCTTGCTTCCAAATTTCTTAAGCATTTCTCTTCTCATAATCTGCTCTCAGATCACCAGTATGGCTTCCTTAAGGGTCACTCTACTGGTGATCTTCTTTCATATCTTACTAACTCTTGGTCATCCTCCTTTCAGGACTTCGGTGAGACTTTTTCTATTGCATTAGACATATCGAAAGCCTTCGATAGAGTCTGGCATAAATCTTTAATTTCTAAACTACCCTCCTTCGGTTTCCATCCCTCCATCTGTGCCTTTGTCTCTAATTTCCTTTCCGGCCGTTCCATAGCCGCGGTTGTGGACGGCCATTGTTCACTTCCTCACCCTATAAACTCCGGTGTTCCTCAGGGCTCTGTCCTATCTCCTATTCTCTTTCTAATTTTTATAAATGATCTCCTTAACTGTACCTTAATTCCCATCCATTCATACGCAGACGACTCAACCTTGCACTACTCCATTAGTTTTTCAGAACGCCCCAGCCAGCAATCCCTCAACGACAAACGTAATGAAGCCATAGAACTCTTAAATTCTGATCTAAATACTATTTCCAATTGGGGCAGAGAAAACCTTGTTAACTTTAATGCTTCCAAAACCCAATTTCTCCATCTATCTACCCGTCAGGATCTCCCAGCGGACTATCCCTTATTCTTCAACAATACAAAAATCAACCCTTCATCTTCTCTCAATATTCTTGGTGTCTCTTTTTCTTCTGCTCTCATTTGGAAGGACCATATTACCAGTCTTGCTAAGGCAGCCTCCCAGAAGCTGGGTGTGCTCAACCGCCTTAGGGGGTTCTTTTCCCCTGCACAGCTTCTTGCTCTGTACAGGGGCATAGTGCGCCCTTGTATTGAGTATTGTTCACATGTGTGGGGAGGTTCCTCTCACACTGCTCCTAGACAAAGTTGAAAGGAAGGCCTTTCGTATCATTAACTCCCGTCCACTCACCAACTCTCTGCAATCTCTCTCTCTCCGCCGCAATGTTGCATCTCTCTCGCTATTCTATCGCTACTATAATAATCAGTGTTCCTCAGAGCTATCCCAGTGCATACCACCTCCTTTACGTAGGGCACGTGGTACCCGTCTTGCAACTCAATCCCACCCCTACTCTGTGCAACTCTCCAACCCAAGAGTGAAACGTTACTCTCAAACTTTCTTCTACTCAACAGCTGAGCTCTGGAACTCTCTCCCAGAATCAGTCTTTCCCTCTTCCTATGACTTAAATTGCTTCAAACTCCGTGTGTCCAGGCATTTTGGCTCGAACGTCCCTTGATTTTGGCCCTGTCACTCTTTCAACTATGGGGGAGGCACTCGCTATAGGCAGTTATGCCTTTTACCTCCCTCAATCACATAGAAAAAAAAAAAAAAAAAAAAAAAAAAAGATAGATAGTCAGTCATATTTTTATTTCATAAAAAGATACAAGGTATGCTTTTTACATATTGGTTAAAAGAAAAAATAGTAATAATACATACACATATACAGTATATACATTCACACACATTGCCTATATAACAGATTCATAAAATAAGACAACAAATATATATATATATAAATATATATATATATATATATTGTTCCTTCCTTACCGCAATGTGGGCTCATTATGCTGCACGTGAAATATTCTCGCCTTTATTGCATCAATATCATTTGTAATTAAGTTAGATAGATAGAGACATAGATGGATAGACAGACAGACAGACATATTTATAAACAGACACACAGATAGATAGATAGCTAGATATATAGATAGATAGATAGACAGACAGAAAGATAAACAGATAGATAAATATATAGATAGATAGATAGGTAAACAGACAGACAAACAGATAAGATAAGCAGGAGTGAATACATGTCCTTCAAGTGGTACACAGGGTTATAATTAATAGGACTCGGGCACTATAATTTAACGTGTGGAAAGAGGCCTGATAAATCGAGTGGCGGGGTGTGAATTCATGGAGCTTGTAAATACGGATTAACCCCTTCAGTACGGTGACGTAATTTGCATCTTAGTCTGGTTTCCATTAGACGATTTGTTTTAAGGGGAGATGGGGCTCTTTATTGGTCTATTAATTCAATTATTCCCTTATTTACTAGTTTCCTCGCAAGACCTCCATCAAACTTCGAAAAACATCCCTTAGACCCCCCCCCACCCCCCCCCTTCAAGATAAATTTGTACATTTTCCGGCATCACTTAAAATATCAGGCTCGCTATCGATCGCCACGAAAAAATCGACACCTAAATGGCACGAAAGGTCTTAAAATTGACGAAATGGGGCGAAAGGTGTTAAAATAGCCAAACTAATGGGCCAAACGTCTTAAAAGCTGAAAAGTAATGGGGCTAAGCATGAGGAAGAAGGGAGACCAGAAAAAATGGCCCATGTCCCCTTAACCTGTAATCTACCTTTAGGACTCAAAAGGGTGGGTGTACACACACATATGATGATGACAATAAACTCTCTGAATAACATAGGTCATTCTTAAGGGGGAGATTTCCACCCGGAGGATTTTTTTCTGGACCTCTTTCTCCCTCATGTTTAGCCCCATTGCTTTTGAGATTTAAAGACGCTCGCCCCATTAGTTTGGCGATTTTAAGAACCCTCGCCCCATTTCTGTCAATTTTAAGACCATTCGTGCCATTTAGGTGTCGATTTCTTCCTGGCGAGCCTGTAATTTAAGGGGAATCGGCCTTCGGCCGGGACATTTTTCTACCAAATTTTTTACAAATTTATCTTGAAAGGGGGTCAAGGGGGAGTAATTTTAAGTTTGATGGAAGTCTAGAGAATCAACTAAAAACCTCCCCTTAAACTGTTAAAATCGTCAAAAAAGACGTCATCGTACTGAAGGGGTTAAGAATCATGACGCGTTTTGACAGTTTAACCCTTTCAAGCTCCAATACGCGTTTCTGTTGTTTTCTGGCTACTATTAGACGATTTTATTCAGGTTAGTAACGGTATATGGAAATCAGAGGGTTGATTGAGATAGTATTTACCCCTTTTAATACCCACAGATACTTCCTAAGCTGTATAAAATCGTCTAATGTTAGCCAAAACAAAGTGCTAAAACGCGTCAGAGCTTCAAAGGGTTAAGGGGAGGTATTTAGTTTGTTCCCTACGTTTTCATCAAGCTTAAAATTACACCCCCTAGATCCTCTTTCAAGATAAATTTGTACATTTGTACATTTGTACATCCCCTTAATCTGGATATTACTAGACAAAAATAATTATCCTACAGAGTTTAGGAAGGACTTGCGAGAGTTTTACAGAAAGGGTCAATAAAAACCCTGGCCCGATCCACCCTGGGACTTCTTCCATACACCACCCCACCCTTTCTTATCGGAATGAAATCCTCTCTCTATTTAAGGGGAGATTTCCACTGGAGGGACTTTTTTCTTGACCCCCTTTTCTCCCTCATGTTTAGCCCCATTGCTTTTGAGATTTTAAGACGTTTGTCCCGTTAGTTTGGTGAATTTTAGAATTTTCACCCTATTCTGTCAATTTTAAGACCTTTCGTGCCATTTAGGTGTCGATTTTATCCTGGCGAGCGATAGCGAGCCTGTAATTTAAGAGTAACCGGCCTTTGGCCGGGACATTTTTCTACCGAAAAATGTACAAATTTATCTTGAAAGGGGGTCAAGGGGTGAAATGTTAAGATTGCTGGAGGAGTAGGAAACAAACTAAAAACCTCCCCTTAATAGCCGGAAACGACTGTCAAAACGCGTCATACTTCTTAAGGGGGATGGCCGGTTTTTTTCTCTCCTTTTCTCTGGCTTGTAGTCATTCGGTCCCCTTCAGCCTACTGTTTTAAGATGCTATCCCCATCCAGGTGTCGATTTATTAAGCATTGAATAGAGAAATTTGGCTTCGCCGGAAACATTTTTCTATCGAAAAATGTAGAAATTTACCCTGCTGACAAAAACATTAACACATGTATACTAGCTCGCTACCGCTCGTCAGGAAAATATCGACACCTGGATGGGGATAAACGTCTTAAAAGAGTAGGCTGAATGAAGCCGAATGGATACAACCCAGAGAGAGAGAGGGAGAGAGGGAAACAACAAATACAAGGTGGGGCCCTTTAAGATGGTGGGAGTGGAAGAGACGGTGATTTGCATATTCCCCGTGTGTTACCGCTTGTTCTCTCCACTTCCTTCTTCACTATACATTTCCCAGTGGCAATTTTCTCGTTCTGTTGGGGGCCTTGTTTCCCCAACTTAATTGGTGGGTGGGGAGAGAGCCTTCTGCTTTGCTAACGTTACCTTCCACTTTGTAGCAAATTTCATGTTAGAATCAAGTCCGGACTGTTTAGTAGGGACCGGAAGGTCTGTGCAATCTGTGTATATATATATATAACTATCTCTCTCTCTCTCTCACCTCAAATTTCCCCTCCCCATCTCCAGCAAGCTATAATTCTTCACCTTTTTCACAAGCCGATCCTTCATCATAATCTCTCTCTTTCTCTCTCACCTCAAATCCCCCCCCCCTCCCTCCCTCTCCAGCAGGCTATAATTATTCACTTTTTTTTCACCAGCCGATCCTTCATCACTTCCGCTTTGCCTGCTAATCCACACCTTCTTCACTCGCCCTAAAAATCCGGCCTCTCCCGCTCCCAAATTTCAAGGCGTAAAAAAAAAATATTAGGGTCTATAATTTTCACCCCGGCCTCTCTCCTCTAATCATAAGCCTTCCTGCTTCTCCTCCTCTCTCACTTTCTTTAATCATAATATCTCTCTCTCTCTCTCTCTCTGGAATTTTACATGAAATAAGGAGTGAGTATGACAAAAGTAGAGCCATAGACGTCCTTTACTTAGATTTTCAAAAAGCTTTTGACAACATGCTTCATTGTAGGCTAATGTCAATTGTAATTGCACTATGTATCAATACAGAGGCCACAACTTGAATAGAAAGTTGGCTAACAGGTAGACAGAAACGAGTAGTAATCAAAGGTGTTTCTTCTGAGTGGATTCTAGTCAGTTCTGCAGTTCCACAGGGATATCTCCTTGGCCCTTGTCTGTGTATCCAATATGCCAATGACATTAATAATGGTCAATTGAGTGTGATCCCCATCTTTGCAGACGACGTAAAGCTAAGAGTGAATGTGAAGGACCCTGAAGGAGTTGAACAGCTCAGGATGGATCTTAACAGACTGGGTGAATGGTCGGAGACATGGCAAAGTGCAAAGGAGAAGTGCAAGGTGATGCATACCTGCTAAGCAAACGCCAAGTCGGGATATTCGCTATTGGAAATGCCTCTGAAAGTGAAAGACTTGGAAAAAGGTTTGGGTGTTCTGATTAGCAGTGCTCTAAAGTTTTCCAAGCAGTGCATTGAAGCAGAGAAGAAAGCTCAGAAATTATTGGGCTATATTAGGAGGCAATTATTGGGCTATATTAGGAGGCAATTATTGGGCTATATTAGGAGGCAATTATTGGGCTATATTAGGAGGCAATTATTGGGCTATATTAGGAGGCAATTTAAGTATAGAAATAAGGAACTAGTCCTCACACTCTACGGCCTCTCCTTGAGTATGCTGTTTAATTCTGGTCTTCAGCACTCAGGACAGACATAGAGCGACTGGAAAGAGACAAAGCTTATTCCATTGAGTAGCAGACTGAAGTATGAATGCCAGTTTTAAGCTCTTTATCACTTTTCGTTGGAAACACGCAGACTATGAAGCTTTTACAACACTTTGAGTTTGACAATGTGGATTATACAAAAATACTTAGCTTCAATATGAATGCAACACGCAACCATTGCTGGAAGCCAAAAATGAAAAGGTTCAGCACTTACATTTGTGGACACGTTTTCACATGTAAGATCTGTTCTACCTGGAACAAAATTCCCTCAGAAGTTGTAAACAGTTCTTCAGCAGAGCAATTCAAGAAGAGAGTAGATATAGTAGTTTGAACCTTCTGTAATGGGCATAATGCACAACACAATCTATTTCCACTTCCAGTATCTCCCCGGAATGGACCACAAGGTCTTTGAAATACAAACTATTCCTTGTAGCTTTTGTTCTCTCTCTCTCTCTCTCTCTCTCTCTCTCTCTCTCTCTCTCTCTCTCTCTCTCTCTCTCTCTCTCTCTCTCCTTACCATAATTATGAACTCCGTATCTCTCTCTCTCTCTCTCTCTCTCTCTCTCTCTCTCTCTCTCTCTCTCATCCCCTTTTCTCCCTTACCATAATTATGAACTCCGTATCTCTCTCTCTCTCTCTCTGTCCTTCGTTCTTCTTATTTTTGTCTTCAATCTTTACTCAGTCTTTTCTCTCCAGGTTTCTCATTACTCCCTCTCCCTCTCCCCCCCCCCCCCGCCTCTCTCTCTCATATCATAAGCAGCCTTTTTTCTCAACACACAGATTCCTTCCACCTTTTTCTTTCTCTCTTCCCACCGTTTCTTCATTATTTGCTCAGTCACTCATTATATTCTCTCTCTCTCTCTCTCTCTCTCTCTCTCTCTCTCTCTCTCTCAAAAGACTATGAAGTACCTGATAAATGGCTAATGCTATTAAACTTGTAAAATTAAGATGATGCATATCGCTCGGCCAAGCCAATCATGAATCAGACTTCTCCATGTTGAGGGCGGTGTCACACGAGCGCTTTTTCCGGCAATTTTCGATGAGAACGTTTTTTTCTCGTAATATTTGAAAAGCTCTTTCACACCGGCATCGGAAACTAGACTGAAGGTAGATTATGTTAGGTGGATGATTTACGATAAGACTTGAATTTTGATGATCCCAGACTAAAATTGACTGAAAAATCGCTCGTGTGACAGAATATAGAGATGACTGACTATACCCCTGTTCCAAATAGGCAGGATAGAAATAGTGAACACTGTAACTGAAAAAGGGCTATAGCCAATGGGTTGTACATTTCTACACCTATTTCCTGGCTGACCCTCCCCAAATGGTAGATATATTAGCTTGCTTACTCGTTTGTGAGTCTTAGAGGTATTTGTTCAAGAGCTTTGGCCTACTTATTTGGAACAGGGTATATGCAATGACTTAGGCGTTATTAGTAGTAATTTACCGGTTAAGGCGGTGTCACACCAGCGATTTTTCCGTCAATTTTTACGGGCAATTGTTGTCTGGCGGCTTCAAAATATAAGTTCCATAAGAATTAAACTAGCTAACATAATCTACCTTCGATCTAGTTTCCGATTCCAATGCAAAAATATCCCTAAATATCACCAGAAAAAACTTGCTCATGGAAAATTGACGGAAAAAGCGCTCGTGTGACAGTGGCATTAGCAGAAGGTTATAAAATAATGCAGGAACATAACTAATAAACCCCAGACATCGCTATAGTCTATAATAAGAGTTTCTCTTCGGATATATTTCAATATAGACTAGAAAGAGTTCAGACTACCGTTACGAAATATATTCCATCCATTTGGAGACTATACTATGAGGACCAGTTGAGTGCTCTAGGCCGTCTTCTTGTGGGAAACGCGTTGATCAAGAAGCTAATCGATTGACAGCAATTCGGCTATTTTAATACTTGTCAACGGTACACGATGACGTCATTCGGCTTGGATGCTGGCTAACATTAGACAATTATTAAGAAGCTTAGGGCGAATCTCTGGAGAGCAAAGAGGTAGAATAAAAAATAATTTTATACATACACATATATCAAGTATATCTCGCAAATACATGTGGCTAATATATGTATGCATATATATATATGAAAAGGTTAAGTTTCCTTTGCCACGCCGTGGTGTAGTGGATTAAAGTATAGACTCTCGTCCTAACTGTCGGTGGTTCGAGTTCGGCTAGGAGTATAAACACATATACAGTATATACAAAATATATATACTGGATATATATATATAATATATATATATACGGTATATATATATATATATATATATATATATATATATATATATATATATATATATATATAATTATATATATACTGTATATATATATATACTGTATATATATCCTTTCTAAACTAAATAAAATAGTTTATTGCGAAATAATAAAAAGAAGGTATAGGTTACCGTGCACTGAAAGTGAAAATAACATCCTTACCCAAACATGAGTGTAAAGTGAAAATATGAATGAAAGTCGAATAAATACAAATCAAATCACGATATATTTGATGGCATTTCAAGGCGATGTCATACGAGATCTTGTTCCGGCAATTTTCGATGAGCAAGTATTTGTTTGTCTCTCGTACCAGTTTTGGGTATTTTCACATTGGATTCGACAACTAGACTGTATGTTTATGCTGGGGGATGTTGTTGTTGTTGTTGTTGTTGTTGTTTTGTCTGGTCCCACTTCTCCCTCACTGTATGTTTATGCTGGGGGATGTTGTTGTTGTTGTTGTTGTTGTTGTTGTTGTTGTTTTGTCTGGTCCCACTTCTCCCTCACTATTGTATGGGTTGACGTCCTACCAAAGCTGAATATAATCGTCTAATAACTGTCAGAATGTCATGAAAATTACGTCACCGGTACGGCATGGGTTAATTAAGTGGGGATGGGCGTATTTACTTGCTCATTTACATATCATTTTATTATTTTTTTAGTTTCCTCCCTATACCTCCATCACACTTTTAAAAACACCCCCAAGAATCCCCTTCGTGATAAATTTGTACACTCTTCGGTAGAAAATGTCTTGGTTGAAGGCCAGTTTCTCGTAAAATTACAGACTCGATATCGCTTGCCAAAAAAACATCGACACCTAAATGGCACGAAAGGTCTTAATTTTGGCAAAAAATGGGGCGAAAGGTCTTAAAATCGTCAAACTAATGGGGCCAATGTCTTAAATTTTGAAAACGAATAAGGCTAACGATGAGGCGGAAGAGTCCCAGAAAATAAAGCCATCGCCCCCTTAAGGAGGGTGACGTGCTTTTGTTCTGTCCTTTTCTATCTTTCTCTGGCTTGTATCCATTTGGCCCCATTCAGCCTACTGTTTTAAGACGTTTATACCCATCCAGGTGTCAATTTTTTACTGGTGAGCGGTAGCGAGCCAGCATATTTTTTATTTTTGTTTGACAGCAGGCTAAATTTGTACATTTTTCGATAGAAAAATGTCTCCGGCGAAGCCGGATTTCTTCATATAATGCTGGTTCGCTATCGCTCGCCAGGAAGAAATCGACACCTAGATGGGGATAAACGTCTTAAAATAGTTGGCTGAATGGGGCCCAATGGATACAAGCCAGAGAAAGAGAGAAAAGGACAGAAATAACAAAAAGCAAGTCACCCCCCATAAGCTGAAATGTTATGCGTTATGACACATAATAGCCCTTGTAATTCATTGTAACCCCCTCTCTCTCTCTCACACACAAAAGCAATATTTTATCAACAGAAACACACGCCCTCATTTAATCCTCCCTCCATTCTCTCCACTCACTCTCTCACAATCATTCTTCAACCCTTTCTCAATTAATCACTCTCTCTCTCTCTCTCTTCCTCGTTCTCTCTCTCTAGTATATTGAGCGCCAGTGCAGACCTGACCCCATGTCCGGCCTGAAAAAAGAAAAGAGAGAGAGAGTTACTAGGAATAGTTAGTATTTCAGAGACCTTGCGGTCCATTCCGAGGAGATACTCGAAGTGGAAGGAGAGAGACTGTTTAGTGCACTACACTCATTACAGTGTGCAAAATACTATCTACTCTCTTCTTGAACTGCTCTACTGAAGAACTGTTTACAACTTTGGAGGGAAGTTTGTTCCAGGTAGAACATATTTTATATGTGAACAAGTTTCCACAGATACTAGTGCTGAACCTTTTCAATTCTAATTTCCCGCCATGGTTGCGCATTTTATTCATATTGAGGCTAAACATTTTGCTAAAATCCACATTGTCAAACCCATTAAGTAGTTAAAAAAACTTCAATGAGCTGACCTCGTAGTCTGCGTGTCTCCAACGGGAAGAGATCAAAAGCTCTCAACCGGTCCTCATAGCTCATTCTTCTAAGTGATGGAATAAGCTTTATAGCCCTAGCTTGTACTCTTTCCATTCGCTCCATATCTTTCCCGAGTGCTGGAGACCAGAATTGAACAGCATGCTCCAGGAGAGGCCGTATTAGAGCGTTGTAAAGTGTGAGGCCTATTTCCTTATTTCTATACTTAAGTTGCCTCTTAATATAGCCCAATAATGTCTGAGCTTTCTTCTCTACTTCAATGCACTGCTCGTAAAACTTTAGGTCACTGCTATTCAGAACACCCAAATCCTTTACCAAGTCAGTCACTTCCAGAGGCATTCCCAATAGTAAATTGCCTGAATTGGAGTTTGCTTGGCCGATATGCATCACCTTGCACTTTCCAAGTTTGGAGGCATCGTCATGTCTCCGACCATTCACCCAAGCTGTTGAGGTCCATCCTGAGCTGTTCAACCCGGTTCCATAGGGATTGGGCCCATACGGGATTGGGCCCATACGGGATTGGGCCCATACGGAATATACAGAATTGGGCCCATACGGGATTGGGCCCACGGAATTGGAACCTAACCTAACCTAAGTGGGCCCAATCCCGTGGTCACCGTTCAACCCTTTTGGGGTCTTCCACATTCATTCCAAGCTTTATGTCATCTGCAAACTTGGAGATCACACTCAACAGACCAATATCGATGTCATTGACATATACGATAAACAGTAGTGGGCCAACGACAGATCCCTGTGGAACTCCAGAAGTCCACTCAGAAGAAACACCATTGATTACCACTCGTTATTGTCTACCTGTTAGCCAACTGTCTACCCAATTTGTGACCTCTGTATTGATAGCTAGCACACTCACTTTTGATATTAGCCTGCAATGAGGCATTTTGTCAAACACTTTTTGAAAATCTAAGTAAAGGATGTCTATGGCTCTACTTTTGTCCTACTCACTCAGCATTACATGGACAAATTCCAGCAAATTGGTAAGACATGATCGGTGTTGCCTGAATCCATGTTGGGAATCTGAAATTAAATTGTGGATTTATAGGTAGTCAACTATCTTGTCTGCCAGTATCCCTTCTAAGAGTTTTACTATGATAGAAGTCAAGCTAATTGGCTGATAATTCTTGGGACACTTGTGATCGCCTTTCTTAAAGATTGTGGTCACATTGGCCAGTCTTCAGGGACTATTCCATTTTCTAGTTATTTATTGAAGATGTCTGCTAAGAATGGTGCGATTTCATCTCGCACTTCATGTAGAACTCGAAGAAGAAAGCCATCAGGGCTGGATGACTTGAACTTATTTAACTTATCCATTCTTTTTGATAGATCTTCTGGGGTACATCTGATTCTGCTGAGAACTTCACCCTCATGCACTAATCCTGGACTTGGCATATCACTGGTATTTTCCCTTGTGAATACTGAAGCAAAATAGTCGTTTAGGGATTTAGCTATATCAGTGTCAGAGGTTTGTAGTTGGCCTGTTGGATCCTTTAGAGGTCCAATGCTACTTTTGAATGGCTTCCTGTTGTTCACATAGCTGAAGAACTCTTTAGGACTCTCTTTGCAGAGGGCTGCAACCCTGAGCTCTTCATTCCGCTCTGCTTCCTTTATAAGATATTTCACTCTTCTACACATATTTTTGAAGGACTCTCAATCTCTTTGGTCTTGACTTCTTTTGGCCTTTCTGTATGCAACCTTTCTCTTTCTAAATGCTGAAGCTATGTCATTTGTGAACCATTTTGGTTGGGTTGAGCGTAATTTGGTAAGTTTACGAGGAACGAATGCAGCTTGTCAAGCCATAAATTGCTGTTTGAGTGAGCACAAAATCGCATTAACATTCCCACCCTCAAGTCTGATCTGGGATAAGCTTCCCCAAAGGCCTTTAGAAATTTGCACAACGGAAATCTAGTTTTGCACTCTGAGCACTGGTGGGTCTGCTGCTAAAGGTGCAAAGAGAGAACCTAACTAGATTGTGGTCACTACCTCCGAGTGATTCCCCAACAGATAAGCTGGTCACACTTTCATCTTCAGTGATGAGCACAAGATCAAGTATATTGTTCCCTCTAGTTGGCTCATTCACCCACTGGGTCAAAAAGTTATCATTAGCAAAATTCACAAGATGCCTACCTTCAGCATCGGAAGTTCTTGCTTCCCAGTTTACTAGGCAATTGAAGTCACCTAAGATTACACTAGTTTTACCCTCGATAACAGCACTCAGTTTTGTGTACAGAAGATTAATCCTATAGATAGAGTTACCTAGATTGAGGTCTACTCCAAGCAGTTCATGTTCTGACCTGATCTTGCAGTCAATTGGGTTTAGAAAATATTTGATGTACACAAGAATTCTGCCCCCTTCCTGCATGGTTCAGTGTTTGTGTACCATTCTATATCTAGATATTTGAAATTCCCCAACATAATCTCTGGTATCACTGTGAATCCAGGATTCAGCGATAGCCACTACATCGAAGCATTCTGTAGACAACAATGCCCGAAGTTCGGAGAATTTATTCCTAATTGACCTGGCATTAAATAACACTACCTTAAGGGGATTCATGTTTTTCTTAGAACCCCCTAGCTTACCCCGTTTCCCGAAGAGAAAGGGGTCTCTGGAGGTAGTGCATTTTCTTGCACACTATTTCTCTGTACACATCAGAGGTGATGCAATCTCCTATACTTGGTGAATCGTCACCTGAGGTAGAAGAACCACTATCTAATGGTTCAGAAATTGGCAACTGAGGTGTAGAGTCTAAAGGGAGTTGTGGATCATCACGTCTCAATCTACTAGGAAACTCTGTCATCTGTTGAGAGGTATTCTTGCTCTCAGAGGGACTTACTCCTTCTTTTGTGGGACCTCTTTTTGGAAGTTTGAGATCAGCTGCTGATGAAGGTTTACATTTTACTGCTGGGGGTGCTTTCTACATTTTTGTTTACCCTCAGCAAGCTGTAAAGATGGTGATTTAGGAAATCACCAAGTTTGATTTTACCACTAGTGCTTAAGTGCAGATAGATATTGCGATTCCCATAGAACTCATCAAATGGGTCCACAAATCTCACCCTTTTCTGGGTACAAAGGTCAGCTAAACTACCATTTAAGTCTATTGTTTGCTGGTAGCACAATCCCCTCCATACACGCTGGGGCAAATTCCGAGTATCATGCCTCTGTCTGTTTTAACACCTTAAGAGCGGGTGGTGGAGTATATTTGACCGTGCCGCCCAGCATTTTTTTTTTTACCATAAATGGGGTTGTTTCCGTGCTCTTTTTCATGCATAAACAAAAGCCAGAGCGTAATACAAGTATGTATCCCTAAAGGGGCATAAATTGAGCTTTCCAATGACACCCGAACCATCCTTCTACGATCACTGGTTGTCTTGCAACGATCGTGCAACCGAAGGGCAAAATCGCTAAAATACAGTCATTTTGTTACATAATTACGTGTGTAGCGAGTGAGAGAGGGTGGAGTAGAGTGGAATAAATGTCAGTGGGCCCACGACGGTCGTGGCGAGCGGTCAAGAGGTAACCTATGTTCCTCCCACCGCTCGGCTCTCTCTCAGAGCCAATATTGCACCAAAATTGCACACAGACTTAAGTCGGGCCCCGCCACATTGTCCAGCTTTTTAGATACGGACTTAAGTCGGGCCCCGCTAAAGAAGGGTTAAGTCGGAGCTATTCAGCCAGAGTCATGACCTCTCCTATTATTGACTCTGTGGCACCGACTTTATTTCCTTTGAGGAACAGGTCATTACCACTGAACTGGGCTATTATTGCCATCCCCTTAGTCTTGGACCAGACCTTTTCTACTTCTTGGAAGTCCTTGCACCTGAGAGACTCTTCCCCTTTCGCACATCTCTGCGAAACTTAACAAAGTGAGACTCTTGTCCTTTGACCTGGGAATCTCCAATCAAAATTGTGTGTGTCTCTTTATTGCTAACAAGACCAAACCTGTTTGAGATGTTAAGTTTGTATCCTTTGTTGTCTGAATGATGTATAGTAGGCCTGGCATTTCGCTGCCCACTCTGCATTTGACTATCCTTTTCCCCTCTTTTCTGTGAGGACTTAGGGATGTCATACTGACTTTTGGCACTATCTAGAGTGCTGAATCTATTTGAGGTTTTAACCTCATATTCCTGTCTGGCCTTATTCTTCTTTTTATTGTTGACCTTTCTCCAGGCAAAGGGAGGGTCACTAGCACTAGCTGTAGCAGGACTCGCAGCCTCTTCCGTAGTTTCTGCTTCAGTTGTTGCCTCCTTGACTGGCATTGTCCAACCTCCAACCTGCATGACATATACTACTGGTGTTTGAAGGAACAGCAGCCACTCTTACTTTAGTATCAATTCTAAGCTATTTATTTCCTTTCTCAACTCTTCCATTTCTTTTCTTCCTTCAGAAACTTCGTTCTTCAGGATTATGTTTTCAGTATCTCTTTGTTTCAGTTGTTCCTTAATCCCAACTACCTCATTCTTGAGTTTGCCTTCTATCTCACAAAAGAGACAGAGACTATCATGGTGGATGCTGGCATGCTTTGAAGTCGATACACCACTTTAGCTTCTTGCACTTAGCGCAAGTTGCTTTGAGTTTCGAAGCAACAGAAGTTGACATGGAGAGAGAGAGAGAGGTAGAGAGAGAGAGAGAGAGAGAGAGTATGTGTGCAAGTGTACATTTATGGTGTATTCATGTTAAGGTGTTCCTTTTGGCACTTTCCACCACATCCACATCCACACCACACCGCTCTCTTGCTTCCTCATTCATCTGTTTATCCCTCCATGTAACTCCACATGCACTTCTCAAGTAACTCATTTCCACACCTCTCACTCATGATTTGTGTCTCTCCAACAACGTCCATGCTTCACTCTTGTACGTAATGTAACGTCAATGTCGGGAGTACCACTCAATCATGCAATAACTTTTTTACTTTCATGCTGACCACCCTATTCCTTGTTACTGCTTTCAGCGTTACTATAACCCTCTTTCCGTGTTGCACCCTTTACCACACTTCATACTCATCACACTGTCCAAATATTTAATAGAAGTGACATTCTCCACAATCTGACCATTCAACCTCACCTCATACTCTGCGACTGCACCCCTTTCAAAGACCATAACCTTACTCTTCCCTGCATTTACCTTCAGGTTCCATTTATCACACACGGTTCCAAACATAGTTACCAAACCCTGTAACTCCCATTTATTATCAATCTTATGAACTGTATCGTCAGTAAACAGCAGTATAGGCAACTTTCACTCATTTCCTTCCCTTTTCAGGGGTGCACCAACTTCCACTGCTCTTGTACAATTAATTGTAAACAAATAATGGGTATGAAAAAGGTAATTATAGTGTCCATAACAATCTACCCATTTGAAAGTATATTGTATGTATGTATGTATACTGTATACTCTGGTACTTACCCCAGTTTTCCTTGTTATGTTTTGTTTTGTTAATGGGGGTGGCCAACTCGAGACAGAGCCCAAACAGGGACATCAAAACACATACAAAAAAAAAAAAAAAAAAAAAAAAAAAAAAACACAAAATTACACACATCTAGTGTAGGTCGTCCTGGAGATATACCCAGAGACCAAGGCCCATTTGGGGTCCCCAGCAAAAGATTCCCAGGTCCCAGATCCCCCGAAGAGGCTCCAATTTCCGCAGGCAGACCAGTAGCGGAGCCCCCTCAAGCCCACCCACCATGCTTCCAGGCGTACCCTTCATTACCACCAACTCCCCAGGCTTGACGGACTATTATCTAGTCCATCTGGCGCATGACCCAGTCTCCCAAACGACCGCGTTTACACTCATCTATTCACTAGCAATCTCCATTCATTCCTATTTATTACCCCTTCTCTTGCCTGATCTATAGTCATTCCTCTATCTTCCAACGATTGTCCTATACAGGCTATCCATCTCAATGGAGGTCTTCCTACCCCTTCTATCCCCCCATTTACCTGACTCACATATTCTCTTTGTAAGCCTTTCATCTTCCATTCGTTCAACATGACCATACCAGCTCAGCACCCTTCTGTCCACTCTGGCCGACAAATGTTCCTGCTGCCCCACTCTCCTATGTATCTCTTCATTCCTCAATCTGTCTCTACGGGTCACTCCACACATACTCCTCAAGCAGCTCATCTAAATCACATCCAGCTTTCTTCTCTCCTTTGCCTTCATAGCCCATGCCTGAGCCCCATACATCACTGTTGGCACAACAATCCCTTGATACATTGCACTTTTAACTTTCATTCCGAGATTTCTCACCTTACACATAGCCTACTTCCCATTGCTCCGAAAACTTTCCTTCCTTCACACACTCTCTGTTTTACCTCCACTTCCATACCTCCATTTTTGCTTATCGTTCCTCCTAGATATTTAAAACATTCTACTTGATGGTATACTGTATTGATGGTAATAAACCTATATTAAACAAGGATAGAAAGGTAAATCACCATCAAATATACCCAATAATTCTATGTACCTTTTCAATACCCTTTTAAACCCTTGATATTTTTTTTTTTATAGTGAACAAAACTTGAGGAGTTCAAAAATTGTTAAGAGTGCCTGTGCTAGACTCGATCCCCGTACCACTCGATCCCCGTACCACTCGATCCATTTGTGCGTGTGGAGATCCTATAGTAACAGAGATCGACCAATTTTCGCCATCTTGGTGACACGGCTGATCTCTCTCTCTCTCTCTCTCTCTCTCTCTCTCTCTCTCTCTCTCTCTCTCTCTCTCTCTATGTGTGTGTGTGTGAAAGAGATAAATTGCAAAGCTTCCTGTAACAAGCCCCCCCGCCCCCCAAAGTTCAACTAATGGCAGGGAGCCAAAGTCAAGGTACCGTACGTTAGAGTCAAAATGTCTGGATGCGCGGAGCTTGAAACCGTGTAGGTCACAGGATGAGGGAGAGAGTTCCAGAGTTAAATACGAGAAAGACTAGGAAAATCTCCAACACCATAATATACTCCTGGCATTACTGGTACAGTCGGCCAAATAAATCGTGTCTCCACTGTCATTACGTTTTGCTCGCTGTGTGTTGTATTGATGTCTGGCAGATGTTGAATAAGGTGTGAACAGGTAGAAGCATGTTTGTATATCTCACTCGAAACGATGAAATCAAGTTTAGATATTGCTGATACCAATTATTGCTCACAATATACTTGGTGCCGCGAAATCACTTATTTGGCCGACTGTACAGGATATGTATTGTTGTCTTTGAATATACACATTCCACATATAAAATTAAATATAGATCCTTTTGTTTCATAATTGAGGCACCAAAAGGAAATGTTGGTAACTCTTTCTATACTACAAGATCTCTAGTGAAGGAAAACGGGGAAGAAAAAAAGTAAAAAAACCCAGAGATGAGGAGAAAAAAGGAAAAGTGAAAGGAGAAGAAGAAGAGGAGCAACAAAAGATAAAAACAGACGACAAAGAAGAGGAAGCAGAAGGAGAAGTGAAGAAGGAAAAAAGCAGGAGAAATTAAGGAAGATAAATTAAGGAGAGGAAATGAGAGAAGATGGAGAAATATAAGAACATAAGAAAATGGGAGTCTGCAGAAAGCCGATTGGCCTAAGCAAGGCAGATCCCTGAGAAGGAGAAGGGGAGATATAGGAGAAGAAATTAATACAAACACAGACGACAAAGAAGAGGAAGCAGAAGGGGAAATGAAGAAGGAGGAGGAGGTGAGGACAAGAGAGATGATGGCTCTATCGGGCGTCGCAGGGTCCGATGAAAATTATAGGGAATTGGGCTTCGTTTTGGTGTTCGAAATTGGGGTTCATTTTGGGGTTCGGAATTGGGGTCCGTTTCCCGATGATTGTCGCTTCAATCATGGAAGGGGTGTTGAGTTCGCGAGTTCATAGTTCTATCCATCAGAAAACTACGTTTTTATTGCATTATTGCTTATAACCCCTTCTTAACCGGGGACGTCATTTTAGCATCATTCTGCTTACCATTAGACGATTTTATTCAGCTTAATAAGGGCCTCCAGTAATTAAAAGGCTTGGAACCATCTCACTTACCCCTTTTTACTAGCAGAGATCCTTTTTAAGCTGCACAAAATCATCTAAATATAGCTAGAATGAAACGAAAAAGACGTCCCCGGTACAGAAGGGGTTAATATCTATTGTTCCGGCTCCAACTTCCTTATAGCCCGAAACACGCAAGTTGCCAATGGACCACTAGCGAGTTTCCGGCTATAAGGAAGCTGGAGCCGTAAACAGCGACACAGGAAGTCTGGGAAGGCGTTATTGTCAGCAAGAAGATTTGAATTTTGGTGCTGAAAAAAATAAAAAACTGAATAGCAATTCGGAGGTAGAAATACAGTGTAATTATTGGCACAAGACAAAAGCTGAGGAATGATTTTATTTATTGTACCTGAAGTTTTATTTTATTTTTTTATTTTTTCATTTTTCTGAGCTTTTTTCCACAGAAGATTATCACCACATTGATAAAAATAAACCTGTTATAATTTGAATAATTAAACACAACCCGAGTAAAGATCCAAAATTTCAAAATGTTGAAATATTACTGGGTAAAAGGACAAACTAAAACACATTGCTTGAAAATAGCAAAATCTAGCAAAAATCCTGAATTAAATAAATTAGGTTAAACAAAATATCATAGTAACCCACAAAACGACGGACCAGGTATATTTATTATTTTTTAAGTTTCCTCCCTAGACCTCCATCAAACTTTAAAAACAAAATAATCCATTAGATGGATTCTAGATTAATTTGTACCCGGGGAAGGCCAGTTCTTTCAAAATTACAGGCTCACTATCGTTCGCAAATACAAAAAATAGACACCTAAATATCGCGAAAGGTCTTAATATTGACAAAGAAATGGGGCGAAAGGTCTTGAAATCGACAAAATAATGGGGCAAACATCTTAAAATCTGAAAACTAATGGGGGTAAACAATGAGGTAGAAGGTGGTCTAGACAAACGACCGGATGTATACCCACTATCTGCATAGTATATTATGTCACCACCAACCAAGTTCACTTCAAAACTCAATACTGGGTAGCATTCAAGGAGACTACTGCAGGACTCTTCTTCTTCTTACCTCTGACCAGGTATAGGGTATCCTAGTGTTTACTACCCTATACCCCTCTGAAAGGACATTAGCTTAACCTAACAACCTTACCTAACCTAACCTAGTATTATAGGTGGGGGCTGCCGCCCCCACACCCCCGCTTTGACTTAGATTTTTGGTGTATTTGTCTGTGAAGTGGGTATTTTTCAATTTGTTGATAACGAAAATCCTCCATGCGGACTATATGGAGAAAAATATGGCGAATCTATTGGTGCCTATTTTCCCTAATAAATTGTTTCTCATAACGTCGCACTACTGTCCTTGAATATTATCCAATACTGTAGCACCCTAACGAACGAACGATGGCTAGAGTAAAGGGGGAGAGTAGAGAGTTTTGGATAGCGGAAGAATAAGTTGAGAAATGGGAAGCACAGTTTGTTGTTGTTGTTTTTCCCCAAGCTGCCTGACCGAACAGCCCCAAGGCCCCGAGCAAGGCCAAGGCCATAACCGAGCGCCCCCACAGAACCCTCCCTGCCGACCGCAATAAAGCCTGGGTGACCGAAGCCACTCCATGGCGGGGAGCTGAGGAGGGTGCGGAAACGCCCGGGAAACCAAAGCCCCACCCAGGGCCCTGTGCCCCTCAGCAATTATGAAGAGAAAGTTGAGGGGCAAAGGAAAGATGTGACGCTTAGGCTTCCAATCTTGGTAGATTAGGAGGTCAATCCACGCAAGAGATGCCGTCACTTGAGATCTAGAAAATATATAAGTAAAAGGAACAGTCAGAGTAAGCTATGGGTATGGCAGAGATCGCTCAGTTCTCACTCTGATAGACCAGCCCATCACCACAGTAAAAGATAAAAGTACTTATAGCCAGTGGTGCACACTTATGACAATATAACCATATACAAAATGAAGATAAACACTATATATGAGGAGAAACACTTTATTGACGTTTCACAGATAGCCTCTTCAGGTTGGTTAGTGACCTTAAGGGGAGATATCCACCTGGAGGGATTTATTTCTTGAACCTCTTTCTCCCTCATGTTTAGCCCCATTGCTTGTGAGATTTAAAGACGCTTGCCCCATTAGTTTGGCGATTTTAAGAACCCTCGCCCCATTTCTGTCAATTTTAAGACCTTTCGTGCCATTTAGGTGTCGATTTTGTCCTGGCGAGCGATAGCGAGCCTGCAATTTAAGAGGAACCGGCTTTCAGCCGGGACATTTTTCTACCGAAAAATGTACAAATTTATCTTGAAAGGGGGTCAAGGGGGAGTAATTTTAAGCTTGATGGAAGTCTAGGGAATCAACTAAAAACCTCCCCTTAAGTAACTATCTAGGAAACGTTGTCAATAAACTGTTCCTCCTCATATGGTGTTTATATTAATGTTTGTCAACTATTTAAAGTTATGTCAACACAATATACAAACCCATACCCATATAACTCTACGGATATTTCACAATCATGTCTATACTCAAATATACTGTAATATAGTTTGCCGTGTAACTCCACCCATAGGAAGTTCACGAGGAAGTCAAAGCCAGACTCAACATCCTTTCAGCTTAGTAAACAGGCATTCCCATGACCTGCAATGCGATCTGGGAACAACAAGGGACATCGGGAGGTATGGGACATTCTGCAAGTGTCTTCTATGCCAGATTAGCTAAACAAATATCGGAGAAAAAGCGCCAGCATAGAAGCCAAGTCATAACTTGGATGAGATGCCGGCTCTCTTTCTCTCTTCTCAGGTCTGCACTCCTATGTCTCAGGGGTACAAGGTCCTCCGCGCTACAGAGGACAAGAGTGAGAGACTTGGACTTTGAAATGGTCGTGGCGGAGGGACGAATTGGGGAACAACTAGGTTGATTGTAGGGAGGTACTGGTACAATAAGATAAACTACAATGTAACTAGAATAAGATAGATTGTACACCACTTTGTAACTGTCACCTTAATACAAAAAAAAAAAAAAAAAAAAAATATATATATATACTGTATACTGCTGGCTGCTAGTGTTCGTGTGTGAGGTGTATGTATGTATGTATGGCATCTAGCGACATGACCACGAGTCGGAGCGGGTGGTGGTGGATGGGTTATGATTCCAAATGAAGCCATTACTTTTGTAGCTCCTCGGTGGTCTTGTGGCTAAGGTGCTAGAGTGCTGCCCTACTGGCCTGGGTTCGAACCCTGGCTGGGTTATTTCACAAATACATTAAATGGTCGGTGTCACACTGGGTATCACACTACACTGTCAGACAGCCGGACCCTACATAGATTGGCACTGAAAGCCAGTAGCAGTCTGATCCTCACACTAGACAGGTCTCTTGACCTCCTTCTCTAAAAGTGATTAAGGCTTTAATGTGTCTGTGTCTCTCCTAAAATTACTATACTGTAGGTAGCGCCAACGAACTTGACAGTAATCTCGACACCTTAACTTCTTATAATTCGAAATTAATGATGCAATCGGGCTGACAATTATACACATTAGGAAGAGTCCACCAGGAAATAGGTGTGGATATTTACAGCCAGTTTGCTCTAGGCCCTTTTGAGTTACAGAGAGGATAGGGATCAAGATTATTGTCAAGTTCGTTGGCGCTACCTATAGTGTTAGTATAATTCAATATATTCCAAAGTTATTTTAGAATATTTGTAATACATATTTACCCCAGTATCAGATATATCTTAGATTAAATGATTTTACTGAAATGACCCCTTTCTAAACTAAACTAAGATGCCTTATGCCAAGATCAAGATACATAGAACACCATTTTCCTGTTAAATATATTATATACCTTTATTTGTACATCCGGAAGTTGCGAAATTGGGTTGGGTTATTGCGGTTTCTGAAAGGGGCAGAATTCCTCTGAGAAAAACAGACGAGGAAAATGAGGAAAAAGATGGAGAAGAAGAAGTTTAAGAAAATGAAGAAGAAATGCGTGAAATAAGAGGGGTAACCAAAGAAAATAAACAATATTAGAGGGAGGAGAAGGGAAAAGTTAAGAAAGAGGTGGACAAATGAGTAACAACAGAAAAGAAGACGAAGAGGAAGTGGAAGGAGAAGGAGAGGAGAATAAAGAGAACCAAACAGAGATGATGATGATGATGATAATGGTGATAAAGAAGAAAGAGGAGTAAAATAAACGAAGAAATATGAAAACAACATCGGAAGAGGCGGGAATGATGACGGTGATGAAGAAAGAGGAATAAAAGAACCATATTATTATTATCATTATTAATATTAGTATTTGTATTATTATTATTATTACTAATTGGTCACAATTGGACACATTTGAAAAGTTTAAGGCAGCTCGACCATACTGATCAGTAGGTGGAACATAATTAAGGGAAGGTTTTTAGTTGATTCCCTAGACTTCCATCAAACCTAAAATTACTCCCCCTAGACCTCCTTCCAAGATCAATTTGTACATTTTTCGGTAGAAAAATGTCCCGGCCGAAGGCCGATTCCCCTTAAATTACAGGCTCGCTATCGCTCGCCAGGAAAAAATAGACACCTAAATGGCACGAATGGTCTTAAAATTGACAGAAATGGGGCGAGGGTTCTTAAAATCGCCAAACTAATGGCGCGAACGTCTTAAAATCTCAAAAGCAATGGGGCTAAACATGAGGGAGAAAGGGGTCCAGAAAAAAATCCTCCAGGTGGAAATCTCCCCTTAAGCCATTCTGTATGATGAGCATTTAGATCACCCATGTAAACAAAGGATGACTTGCGATCAACAGACTGAAATATTAGCCATAGAACTGAAATATTAGCCTTAGAACTGAAATATTAGCCATAGAACTGAAATATTAGCCATAGAACTGAAATATTAGCCTTAGAACTGAAATATTAGCCATTGAACTGAAATATTAGCCATAGAACTGAAATATTAGCCTTAAAACTGAAATATTAGCCATTGAACTGAAATATTAGCCATTGAACTGAAATATTAGCCATAGAACTGAAATATTAGCCATAGAACTGAAATATTAGCCTTAGAACTGAAATATTAGCCATAGAACTGAAATATTAGCCATTGAACTGAAATATTAGCCATAGAACTGAAATATTAGCCATAGAACTGAAATATTAGCCATAGAACTGAAATATTAGCCATAGAACTGAAATATTAGCCTTAGAACTGAAATATTAGCCATAGAACTGAAATATTAGCCATTGAACTGAAATATTAGCCATAGAACTGAAATATTAGCCATAGAACTGAAATATTAGCCTTAGAACTGAAATATTAGCCATTGAACTGAAATATTAGCCATAGAACTGAAATATTAGCCTTAGAACTGAAATATTAGCCATTGAACTGAAATATTAGCCATAGAACTGAAATATTAGCCATAGAACTGAAATATTAGCCTTAGAACTGAAATATTAGCCTTAGAACTGAAATATTAGCCATAGAACTGAAATATTAGCCATAGAACTGAAATATTAGCCATAGAACTGAAATATTAGCCTTAGAACTGAAATATTAGCCTTAGAACTGAAATATTAGCCATAGAACTGAAATATTAGCCATAGAACTGAAATATTAGCCATTGAACTGAAAAATAGAACTGAAATATAGATAGAACTGAAATATTAGCCATTGAACTGAAATATTAACCATAGAACTGAAATATTAGCCATTGAACTGAAATATTAGCCTTAGAACTGAAATATTAGCCATAGAACTGAAATATTAGCCATTGAACTGAAATATTAACCATAGAACTGAAATATTAGCCATAGAACTGAAATATTAGCCAGTGAACTGAAATGGCAGTCATAGGTACTGTTATCTAGGTCTGGATTTCTGTACGGAGATCCCGGTGGATCATATATACTTTAATTAATTTCATTGGGGGTGTGGTGGTGAGATTAATAAAAATAATATTAGTAATTACTAAATCCTCATTCATATGATATTGTACGACAAGCACTGAGACCATTGCGTAAATTTTAGACACATGCTTTGGGCCCTAGGAATTGAATTACGGCGTAAAAAAACAGGTTTCTTGAAATTAGGAATCAAGACCTCTGAGGTATGTCTAAAGTTAGAAACAAATGCTTCAGAACAACATAATATATCAAAGTTAGAAGAAACAACCGCAAGATCACCTAAGTTAATTTTTAACCCTCTGATATTTGAGTACAGAAGGGTTTGGGTGAACATCGGCAGCTAGTAAAATTATAGAAAATATAGGATATATATTTTTGTTTTTGTTTTGTTTCACTCAAAAATAATACAACAAAACAGTTGCCCATACAGTGAGAGAGAGAGGGACTGGAAAAAGAAAAGAAAAGAAAACGTCCACCTTATGAAGCCGCCACAGCAGGTAAGGCAAAGAATATCGACAGCAAGTTGCCAAATGCTGTCGCTGACAATAACAGTGGCAATTGATACTGCTTGTCCATGAAGGAAAAGGAGAAGCAGGACGAAGTTGAGAAGAAGAAGAAGAAGAAGAAGAAGAAGAAGAAGAAGAAGAAAAAGAAACAAAAGAAGAAGAAAACGAAGGAGGAGGAGGAGGAGGAGGAGAAGGAAGAGGAGGAGGTGGAAGAAGAAGGAAGAGGCGATTCACTGCTTGGTTGAACGGCCCGAGTAAAGCGAGGAATGTTTCAAAAGCAGGGGCTGGAATGAGGAGGGAAGGGAGATGTTTGGAGGGGGGGGGGGGGGAGAGGCAGGAGAACGTTGGGGAGGAAGGGAGAGAGGAGGCAGCAGATAGTGAGGGGGAGGGGGGGAAAGGGGTGATGTTTAGATAGGGAGGGAGAGAAAGGAGGCAGAAGAAAGAGTAAGAGAGGGAATGTTTGGGGAGAGAGAAAGGAGGCAAGATAATATTAGGGAGGGGGGAGAGTGGTGATGTTGGGGGGGGGAGGGGGAAGGGGGAAAAAGGGAGGCAGGGTAATGTTGGGGGTAGGAAAAAAGGGGTGTTCTCGAAGTGGGGTAAGGGAAGGGCTATATACTGTACTCTGGTGTAAAGGGAGGAAGCGAAGGTTGTTTTTGATCGAGGGACTGGAAAAGAGGCTCCAATCCTGACGTTATTCTTGACTTTTAGTGTGGCTTAATAATCCAATAGGGTTGATCGTCTCTGAAGTCCTATTTGTATTTACTAAATATGTTCTTGATAGATTATGGGAAAACGTGGGGTAGATATTGCAGAAATTAACCCTTAGAATATCCGATGACGCGTATTAGTTCTGTTTCTGGCTATTATTAGAAGATTTTATTCAGATTTGGAAGGATCTATGAATGTCAGAGGGTTAAGGGGAGATTTCCACTTGAGGGACGTTTTTCTTGACCCCTTTCTCCCTCATGTCTAGCCCCATTGCTTTTGAGATTTTAAGACGTTTGCCCCATTAGTTTGGTGATTTTTAAGAATTACCGCCCCATTCTGTCAATTTTAAGACCTTTCGTGCCATTTAGGTGTCGATTTTATCCTGGCGAGCGATAGCGAGCCTGTAATTTAAGAGTAATCGGCCTTCGGCCGGGACATTTTTCTACCGAAAAATGTACAAATTTATCTTGAAAGGGGGGTCAAGGGGGTGAAATTTTAAGATTGCTGGAGGAGTAGGAAACAAACTAGAAACCTCCCCTTAATTGAACTACTCTTTACCCCTACTATTCCCACAGATCCTTCCTAAATTGAATAAAATCGTCTAGTGAAACCCAGCATAAACTGTCAAAATGCTTCATAATATAACTGTGTTGGTGGTGTAATAGTTTAGATGCTTATGTTCTGGGTGTGGTGTCCCGAGTTCGAATCCCGGGAGGACCATAATATGCTTTCATTAGTTTATTCAAGTGCATTGGGGTTTGTAATTGATTTTTAATGTTAAAATCGGGGTTTCACTTAATTCAAAGGGTTAAATATAAGCAAACCCTACATATGGAGATAATGCCATGCACGCCTAAACCCCGCACCATCATAAATCTGGTTTCCGACTCTGCGCTGGAATAATCCGGGTGGCCATCCTTCTCTCTCTCTGGGCCCGGTCTGGCTTCCTGAAGGATGAGGCTCTCTCTCTGCCCGGGGTGGGGGGTGGGGGGGGGCAGAAAGGGAGAATGTTGTTGTGTCTTGTTAAACAGAGTGGCAGTTTAAACCCCAGTACTCGCTATTTCCGATTTGCGCAGCGGATGTTGTTAAGGGGGGTGACCTGCTTTTTGTTATTTCTGTCCTTTTCTCTCTTTCTCTGGCTTGTATCCATTTGGCCCCATTCAGCCTACTGTTTTAAGACGTTTATCCCCATCCAGGTGTCAATTTTTTACTGGTGAGCGGTAGCGAGCCAGCATATTTTTTATTTTTGTTTGACAGCAGGCTAAATTTGTACATTTTTCGATAGAAAAATGACTCCGTTTCCGGCGAAGCCGGATTTCTTCATATAATGCTGGCTCGCTATCGCTCGCCAGGAAGATATCGACACCTAGATGGGGATAAACGTCTTAAAATAGTTGGCTGAATGGGGCCGAATGGATACAAGCCAGAGAAAGAGAGAAAAGGACAGAAATAACTAAAATCAGGTCACCCCCTTTAAGCTGTATGTATCTCTGCCAGGCGTGTTTTTCTATCTATCTATTGCCTGACGCTGTGATCCCCAAAGGAGTGTCCACGAACGAAACGCCCCCAAGACCAAGAATGACAACTAGGGAAAAAATTCTCATTTCTCCACCCTAAGATGTGCGAGGACTCCATCTCCAAGCAGGAATGTTTGAATAGTAACTGTAAATTACCTCACATCAAAGGGACAAAGAGACACCAAGCCAAGCAAGATGTAAATCCAGTACCGGTACCTGCCACCGCTCAAGTGCCCCACATGGCCTCGAAGAAAGTCGACGCTGTCCAGGATACAAATTCAGCCCCTACTTTTTTAGAATTAATGGTGGGGGTGAAAAGGACCCTCGACACGCTAACGAAAGCCATGGAGTCACAAGCGTCCATAATCAGCACACACCTAATGGGTAATCAACACAACAATGTCCCAACACATACCCAAATGCTTCCATGGCTAAATGCCATGAAATCATGCTAGAAAATGCAATGATGGGCAATATTCAAGGTCTATTCCCTAAGACAAATAAAAGCAAGATCCCCTTCATTGCTGAGCTTGCCGAAGAAAATGACCTAATGTTCATTGCCCTGACAGAGACTCCTCTCAAAAGTGAGGTGAGTGATGCAGAAATAATAGAGGCAAATTACACCTCCTACAGAGCAGATCGTGAAAATAGAAGCCATGGTGGAGTCATCACATATGTAAGAAATGACCTAGCCTCAGATACAAAACCAATACTAGTCTACTCTGATACTCAAGTAGAAATGCTGGCTCTCCACATTAAGTCACTCAATGTAATTATTCTCAATTGCTATCGCCCCCCATCATGCACCCTTGAAAGTTACAATAATTCACACAGCAGAATCGACAAGCTAATCGACGATATGCCAACCCCAACACCAGACATCATCATCTGCGGAGACTTCAACTTTCCTATCATCCATTGGCCAGAAGGAAAGGTCTCAGGAGGTACCAGAGAGGAGCAAGCACAAGCCAGGCTTCTCCTTAAACTCTCTGACAAGCTTTTCCTCACACAACTGATAACCGAGCCTACCAGAGTCAATAACACACTCGACCTCCTCTTCACTAACAACCAGGATATAGTTGCCGACTACTCAGTGGAGAAGACAATATTCTCTGACCACAGCCTTGTAACTATACACACTATGTACAGGAAGGCTGGGGCTCAAGCTGAAACTGTAACTCCGCCAACAAAACCAACAAACCCATTCTTAAATTTGAACTTCTTCAGTGAAGCAATTGACTGGGTAAATCTCCAAACTTCCCTTTCCCAGACAAATTGGGACCTGATCCTCCATGACAAGGATCCAAATGCCATGCTTGACACCATCCTCAGCACCCTACTGAAGGAGTGTCAGCATCACATTCCCCAAAGGAGGAAACCTTCAAACGCTCGGCACCTCAAAATCCCGAGGGACCGAAAAATCCTAATGCAGAAAAGATCATCACTCAACAAACAGCTCAATAACACCCAAAACAAAACGAGGAAGCTTGCACTATCTACCAAGATTGCAAGCATAGAAACTCAAATTAAAGCATCCCATGAGCATCAAAAGCAAAGAGAGGAATATCGTGCAGTACTGAACATCAAGCGGAACCCCAAATTCTTTTACAGTTACTGCAAGCGCTTCTCAAAAATTAAGACGCAAGTGGGGCCATTAACAACAGAGGATGGTGAATCTGTAAACGACCCCAAAGATGTATGTCGGATCCTGCGAACACAGTACGAGAATGTCTTCAGCACACCACGGCCAGCAACTGCAACCCAGCACCCCAAAGCTTTCTTCATGGAAGACTCCACAACCGACTCGACTAAGTGATATTGAACTGACTGAGGCAGACCTACGAAAAGCCATCAAAGAACTGAGAACGAATGCAGCTGCTGGTCCTGACGGAGTACCAGCCATACTGCTGATTAAATGCTGTGACGCCCTGATTCCTCCTATCTGCAAGCTTTGGAGACACTCAATGGACACAGGCACAATTCCATCCTCACTAAAACAGGCCATCATTACTCCAGTCTACAAGGGTGGTGAAAAGAGCCTGGCGAAGAACTATCGACCGGTAGCTCTAACATCCCACCTCATCAAGATATTTGAAAAAGTCCTGAGGAACAAGCTTGTCAACTTCCTGGAGAAAAATGGCCTTATGAACTCCAGCCAGCATGGCTTCCGGAAAGGAAGGTCATGCCTTTCGAAGCTCCTGGCACATCATGACTGGCTACTCCACAGGCTTGCAGAGGAAGAAAATGTGGATGTCGTGTTTCTAGACTTTGCTAAAGCATTCGACAAGGTGGATCACGGCATCCTCCTTCACAAGATTAAGAAACTCGGCATCCAAGGCAAAATAGGTGTGTGGCTGCACAGTTTCCTCTCCGCAAGAACGCAGACTGTTGCTGTTAAGGGCCACACATCTGAAAAGTCCCACATCATTAGTGGAGTACCCCAGGGATCAGTATTAGGACCTCTGCTCTTCCTTATACTGATAGGGGACATTGATGATGGAGTTGGTCAATCAGTTATCTCTTCCTTTGCTGACGATACGAACATAAGTCGTGTCGTCAGAAATGAAGAGGATATTCATAATCTCCAGGATGACCTCGACAAAATCTACAAATGGGCAGACGAAAACAACATGACCTTCAACGAAGAAAAGTTTGAAGCGTTACGATGTGGCCCGAACCAAACCCTCAAGGACACCACCAAACTACTCACTGCAGGCGGCCACGACATCACCCCCAAGCCACATGTGAGATGCCTAGGTGTGCAATTGTCCGACGATGCCACATTTCAACACCACATTTCTGCAGCTGTCAAGAAAGCCAAGGGAATGGCCGGATGGATCCTACGGACGTTCAACTCCAGGGAAAAAGAAACCATGCTAACTCTCTGGAGGTCTATGGTACAACCCTTCCTTGACTACTGTAGTCAACTATGGTCGCCACACAAAAAGGGGTACATACGAAATCTTGAGTCCGTCCAGAGGTCCTTCACGAGAAACATTCGGGGGATGAAGGACCTTAGCTACTGGGACCGGCTCAAGAAGCTAGGGCTGTACTCCCAGCAGAGAAGGCGAGACAGGTACTGCGCAATTTATGTGTGGAAAATCCTGGAGAAGCTGGATCCAGATCCAACTGGTAATGAACTCCAGGAAAAACAAAATGGTCGGACTGGAAGGAAGTGTGAGAGGAGATCCCTCCCAACACAGGCACCAGAACGAGTGAGATCCCTCCTCGCGTCCAGCCTAGGCCACAATGGACCAAAAAATTTCAACTCGCTGCCCAAGGAAGTGCGAGACATAGTAGGTTGCCCGGTAGACAGGTTCAAAGGGTTATTAGACAAGTTTCTAAAGACCCTCCCAGATGAACCACCAGTGTCTGGATACACTGCTAACTGCCGGGCGCCCTCAAACTCTATACCGGACCAGACGGACCTCCTTCGAAGGGACGCACGGGACGGACGCAGCGGTGGCGGACCACGACTGTGAGGACGGGACCTCTAGACGACTTCAAGTAAGATTCAAGTAAGTAAGATGCACCTCTGACCCCAGTCAGTCGACGCCCCTCCTCCCAATCAGCACTGCCTTCATTCATATACTTCTTCACTTCATCCTTCCACCTCTCTCTTGGTTTACCTCTCCCTCTCTGTCCTTCCACCTCGCTCTCGTACAGCCTCTTAATAATTCTCTCACTTCCCATACGTTCCATATGGCCGAACCATCTCAAGGTGTTCCTTTTCACACTTTCCAGCACATCTACCTCCACACCACATCTCCCTCTTACTTCCTCATTCGTCTGTCTATCCCTCCATGTAACTCTGCACGCACTTCTCAAGTAACTCATTTCCACCCCTCTCACTTTTGGTCTGAGACTCTCCACCAACGTCCATGCTTCGCTTTTGCAAGTCAATGTTGGGATTACCACACTGTCATGCAAGGACTTCTTCACTTCCACACTGAGCACCCTATTTCTTGTTACTGCTTTCAGCGTTCCTACAACCCTCTTCCCCTGTTGCACCCTCTACCACAGTTCTTCATCCATAGTCACATCTTTACTCAGCACACTGCCCAGATATTTAAATTATTTTCTCAAAAACGGACTTCTGAGCAAATAAACTGATTATCGGTGTGTGTCTGTTTATCTAACCGTCTATTTATTAGTAGACAGGATATCCTTAAGGGGAGATTTCCACTTGAGGGATTTTTTTTTTACCCCTTCTCCCTCATAGTTAGCCCCATTGCTTTTGATATTATAAGACGTTCGCCCCATTAGATTGGCGATTTTAAGAACTTTCGCCGCATTATTGTCAATTTTAAGACTTTTCGTGCTATTTAGGTGTCAATTTTTTCCTGGCGAGCGATAGCGAGCCTATAATTTAAGAGGAACCGGCCTTCGGCCGGGACATTTTTCTACCGAAAAATGTACAAATTTATCTTGAAAGGGGGTCTAGGGGCTGTAATGTTAAGCTTGATGGAAGTATAGGGAACAAACTAAAAACCTCCCCTAAAAACTAATCAATCAATCAACCGCTGGAGACTTATTCTGTGGCGGCGTGCAGCTGTGCAGCTGTGCAGCTGTATTCACCCTCCGTCTTCACTCTAGAGGGTTTCTGCGCCAGTTCCTTCCCAGACTGTGACTCAATCCAACTCAAGTTAGTTCCTGACACACCAATGTCTCAACAATGAGTCACCAATGGTCTTCCCCCAGGTCTCCTCCACTTAGGGTTGTCACCTACCAAAACTACTGCACGAGTCAAGTTCACTTCAAGGAGGTGGCCCACATTCTCATTAAGGTGGGTGACCTGTTTTTCTTCTGTCATTTTCTATTTTTCTTTGGCTTATATCCATTTGGCCCCATTCAGCCTACTGTTTTAAGACGTTTATCTCCATCCAGGTGTCAATTTCTTACTGGTGAGCGGTAGCGAGCCAGCATATTTTTAATTTTTGTTAGACAGCAGGCTAAATTTGTACATTTTTCGATAGAAAAATTTCTCCGGCGAAGCCGGATTTCTTCATATAATGCTGGCTCGCTATCGCTCGCCAGGAAGAAATCGACACCTAGATGGGGATAAACGTCTTAAAATAGTTGGCTGAATGGGGCCGAATGGATACAAGCCATAGAAAGAGAGAAAAGGACAGAAATAACAAAAAGCAGGTCACCACCCTTAAAGTTTAGACTTAGTTCAAGAGACCTTTAGACCCAGCGGCTCAGACTCCTCATGCAATGTCTCAAGAGCTAGGGTGAGACTTTCTATTAACTCAACCAGCATCATCCATAATATCAAGGTGGTTCCCGGACATCTCAACCAGTAGACCATTTCAACCAGTGCCAAATCAACCAAGACCAAGGAAACCAATGCCAAAATATAGTACTAACCTAACCTAACCTAACCGTATTGGTTGATTTGGTACTGGTTGAGAGCTACTGGTTGAAATGGTCTACTGGTTGAGTTGTCCGGTCACCTATCGATAAGGTCAGTGATCTTGATATTGTCGACCAATGTTCTGCCATGACTACAACTGATTGGCCTGTCCAGTAACCACTCTGTACAAGTGTTGGAAAGAAAGGTTGCCAGCACACTTCTTTGTATTACTCTTTGAGTTCACAGGGAAAAAGGGGAGTAAACCTGCCACCACACAGAGAGGGAGAGGTAAACCGAGAGAGAGGTGGAAGGATGGAGTGCAAGTTAACTTTTTGATCGATTTTTCATTAATTATTTATTTTTCTAGTGTCCTGCCTAGACCTCCATCAAACGTAAACAAATATCCATTAGACCCCCCTTCAAGATTAATTTGTACATTTTTCGGTAGAAAAATGTCTCGGCCGAAGGCTGGATCTTCCAAAATTACAGGCTCACTATCGTTCGCCAGGGAAAAAAATTGACACTTAAATAGCACGAAAGGTCTTACTATTAACAAAGAAATGGGGCAGGTCTGATAATCGACAAACTAATTGGGCAAACATCTTAAAATCGGAAAACTAATGGGGGAGAAAAAAACATGAGGGACAAGGGGATCTAGAAAAACGACCCATCTCCCCTTAACAATACTCTGTTTCGTGTATAAAATCTAGGTACCAGCACGTCAATCACTGCAGATGCTCAGGTATCCCATCAAGTCATTTCCATTACCAGTGTTTTTCATTGCCTCTTTCAGATTGACATAAACTGCAAGCAGGCACTCTCAAAACTCAAGCCAGCATTCCACAAGGACCAGGAGCGCCACCATTCAGTTAGTTGTTGACTCCTTGGGTGTGAAACCAGATTGCTCAGGCAGGTGGTCCCGAATTTGCTAATCCGGTATTGGTTATAACAGTGCCTGTGGCCCAACAGGAGCCACCCACGTCCTTCCAGCACCGGGAGGCGCCACCCAGGGCACCACAGGAAATACGTAAGGTGTGGCACCTGGCCGTCCCGGAATGGCGGCGTATACTATGCCCTTCCGGGTCGGGAAATCCTATAGAATCCCCTAGGGTCGGCCCAAGAAATAGGCCAGTGACCCCTACAAAACATGTAGGACACAACAAGGAGACAGACCCCCAGATGAGGAAAGAAGCCCCGGGGCCAACTTCATCACAACAAAGCCACTCATTGGCCCAGGCCGCCATGATGTCACCACCCGGGCCAGCGCTCCCATTGGCCAACTCGCAAAACAAAATGGCCCCCACAGGATCACCGCCCGGATACTGGACTATAGAGGGGCTTAAGAAATGCATTAGGGCAAAACTACACCGCCTTCCCCCTTCACCGACCAGGATCGACGATGACAGGCCTAAGGTCAACCAGGAGGAGGCCTAGGTGATCCCTTCTCGACTCCAACCTCACCAGTACCCACCGTAGTTATAAGTACACCAAATAAGCAGGACGACTCTAGTTATGTAGACATCATTATTATAACTTGTTGCCTAGCCATCCTTTGATGGATCTCCTTCGTGTTCACCTTTGACCGGCGTGGGTAACAAGGAAGTTTTATTCAGGAAAGAGGATCCTACATGATCTAGTCTTAACCGGGTAGGCTACACCTTGTGCCGGATATAAGACATTAGACCCGTCGTCCCGTTATTCAAGTTTAACTATTTAACCCCATTCTCTCAGCAGTAAAGGTCAATCATTGTCCAACAATACACACTCCTTTCTTAACGAAAATGTCCGTTTACCAATATCTGCCCTAGTCTAAATAACCCGTCAGTTAGTAGACTCACGGATTTTGCTAAGTGACCAGTGCCTACCCACATTCACTCACATAGTTAAAATCAAGTTAATTCTCCCTACTCTTGAAACCTAATTACATCACCCTTTTACAGCTTTATACGCTTATCACTCATCTCTTATCCATCTCTGTGTCCTACGATTATTTATCCCGTATTAACCATTATCCATATCCCCCCTTAATCCTAAAACCCTCGAATCCTAAACTTGTTTACCTTCACTCTTTCCTTATACTTAACTTTGCTATTAGAGTCGTCCTGTGCATCTCCTTGGGAATAACTTTATCCTCGATATCTGATTTTTTTTTTTTTTTTTTTTTAAGAGACAATGAACGGAGGAAGGAAAAACACAGATAAAACAAAAAGGTCCATTTGCCTAAAGGCATCCTCCATTCATAAAATGTTTGTAACAACTGGATTTAAACTTTTGTAGATTGTAAGTTTGTGGAAAGCAACTCGAGGGAAGTGAATTCCAAAGAGTAGTAGTTCTAGGGATAAATGAATTTTGATAAGCAGAAGTTCTGCATTGTGGAGGAGAAAGTGTAAATTCATGGGCACTCTCAGCTGCCCTAGTTCTACGGGGAAAGATGTGGGGAGGCGGCACAATTGAAGCAAGTTCCTCGGAACAATTGCTGTGAAAATATCTGTAGAATAATGCAAGGGATGCAACGTTTCTTCGTATGGATAATGTAGGAAGGTCCTGTGTGATTGCAGGGTTATTGATTAATCTAATAGCTTTATTTTGAATTTTGCCCAACTGCCTCAATGCAACCACTCCACTTCCACTCCACAGAGGTGAACAGTGATCCATCTGAGAACGCACATGACTTTTATATATTACGGCCAACTTTTGTATTTCCCGCAGTGCAATTATATGTTTTTGTAAATACTTACCTTCAAGAGCAATACTTTGTGTCAATATCTGCCGGTCCTATTTTGACAGCAGAATCTAGTACTATTTACAGAGACAGTGCACTAGTTTGGACCACGGCGTTCAATATTAACCCGTTCCAGCACTCTTATCGTTCCAGCACTCTTATCGCAAGACTCCGCCTTCATTATCTTATCTCATTATTAGCCCTAAATAAACGTGTATGAATAGATTATATATGTATGATTATTAAAACTTCCCTTACGTAGAACCCATAAACTTTCACTATAATAGTTTTATTTAAATTTGGTCAGTACCTTCATTTGGTTCCCAAAATAATTGATCAACCTTTGACCTACATTTTTTTATTGACCCCCCCCCCCCCCCCCTGTAACCTCCAAAACCATAAAATGGGTTTGACATGTTTTCACGATACTCCCTGTTAAGCCGGTATCACACGAGAGCTTTTATAGTCAACATTCGATGGTCAACATTTTGGGGGCAACATTTCTGGAGTATTTTTCACTGGTATCGGAAACTAGACTGATGGTAGATGAATTTAGGTAACCGAAATAATCTAAATGTTGACCTAATAAGCTGCCGGACCAGTGTTAAGGATAAATGTTGAGTGAAAAAGCGCTCGTGTGATACCGGCTTTATATACATGTACAGTAGGTCAAGCAAATACTTCACACATAGGAATTGGTGATGACTATATATAATAGTATACAACATTGTTCACACATATTGCACGTATGAGATGGGGATTCTTCGGATCGCTCGTTTTTTGTTCATCTATCTTTATATCTATCTACCAGGCTATTATCTAGGAGTATCTATCTAGCTCAGTTTCTACCTTTCCCCATTTCTTAATTTAGCTTTCTCTTGATCTTATCCTCTATGAGCTATTCTTGTCACCTGTTGGAAAATTCAAGCTATTTACAGCTGATTTTTCGATCGCTAAAGGAATGATAGGAAATTAACATGTTTGTGCATTTATTTGTTTCCAAGTTTTCACAATGAACGACCTATTTCGCTTAAAAACTACATAATGGCTAACAAATCAAGATGACGACATAACAATTTACCACCACAAAAAATACTACTAGTACAGATAATTATACTCTCTCTCTCTCTCTCTCCCTCTGTTATTATTATGTGTCGTGTTTCTGATAATAACCCCTTCTTATTATTACATTTTTAACTGAAAATTATAGTTATTCTATTTTCGGAAATTTAACACTTCTACTGCAATTGACATACGCTATGTTAAGGGAGCCCACCTCGTTTTTTTTTATCTTTCTCTCCCTCTTCCTTTGGCTTGTACCCATTCGGCCCCATTCAACCTACTGTTTTAAGACGTTTACCCCCATCCAGGTAATGTTACATCTCTCTTGCATCTCTCTCGCTATTCTATCGCTACTATAATAATCAGTGTTCCTCAGAGCTATCCCAGTGCATACCACCTCCTTTACGTAGGGCACGTGGTACCCGTCTTGCAACTCAATCCCACCCCTACTCTGTGCAACTCTCCAACCCAAGAGTGAAACGTTACTCTCAAACTTTCTTCTACTCAACAGCTGAGCTCTGGAACTCTCTCCCAGAATCAGTCTTTCCCTCTTCCTATGACTTAAATTGCTTCAAACTCCGTGTGTCCAGGCATTTTGGCTCGAACGTCCCTTGATTTTGGCCCTGTCACTCTTTCAACTATGGGGGAGGCACTCGCTATAGGCAGTTATGCCTTTTGCCTCCCTCAATCACATAGAAAAAAAAAGAAAAAAAAAGGTGCCAATATTTTCCTGCCGAGCCGTAGCAAGCCAGCATATATATTTGTGTGTTTTACAGCAAGCTAAATTTGTACATTTTTGGATAGAAAAATGTCTCCGGCGAAGCCGTATTTCTCCATACAATGCTGGCTCGCTATCGCTCGCCAGGAAGAAATCGACACCTGGCGATCCCAGAAATACCAGCCGGCGGCGCTTGTGGCACTTTGGCGCTGCCGACTGGGAGGCTCTCCGGCAGAACTTCTTTGATTTCCCATGGAATGACTTCTGCTTACGTGGCCGAGGACCCTCGGAGAGTGCTGAACACATTACCGAGGTATCCTCTCAGGCATGGAAGCGCACATTCCATTTTCTTTCTCTCAGTCTAATGCAAAAAAATCTTGGTTTACTCACGCTTGTTCTACTGTTGTTCTCATTCTTTCTATGTTTCTGCCCGGTATGAAGCCAAATCTGTTCTTCGACTTGCCAAGCACTCTTTCATCAATAATAAATGCACTGAACTATCCAACTCTAGCTCTTCGCAAGCTTTCTGGCATCTAGCCAAAAACCTCTCCAACAATTTTTCTTCCTCGTCTTTCTCTCCCCTTTTCCACTCTGATGGCACAACCATCACTTCTTCCTTTGACAAAGCTGAACTCTTTGCTCAAACTTTTGCCAGAAACTCTACCTTGGATGATTCCGGTGCTATTCCTCCCTCTCCACCCCCCTCTCTCGTACTTATGCCTAATATCCTAATCTCTTCTAAAGATGTACTTTCTACCCTCTCTGGGCTTAATACTAAGAAGGCGTACGGTCCCGGATGGTGTTCCTCCTGTTGTAATAAAAAACTGTTCTTCCTTGCTGACCCCCTGGCTAGGCAAACTCTTTCGTCTCTGTCTCTCCTCTAACGTCTTTCCTTCTTGCTGGAAGTTTGCTCTCATTCAACCTGTCCCAAAGAAGGGTGACCGCTCTCAACCCTCCAACTATCGTCCAATTGCTCTCATCTCTTGTATCTCTAAAGTTTTTGAAACTATTCTTGCTTCCAAATTTCTTAAGCATTTCTCTTCTCATAATCTGCTCTCAGATCGCCAGTATGGCTTCCTTAAGGGTCGCTCTACTGGTGATCTTCTTTCACATCTTACTAACTCTTGGTCATCCAACTTTCGGGACTTCGGTGAGACTTTTCCTGTTGCACTAGACATATCGAAGACCTTTGATAGAGTCTGGCACAAATATTTAATTTCCAAACTGCCCTCCTTCGGTTTCTGTCCCTCCATCTGTGCCTTTGTCTCTCATTTCCGGCCGTTCCATAGCTGCGGTTGTGGACGGCCATCGCTCAATTCCTCATCCTATCAACTCCGGTGTTCCTCTGGGTTCTGTCCTATCTCCTATTCTCTTTCTAATTTTCATAAATGATCATAAATTATCTTCTCAACTGTACATCTAGTCCCATCCATTCATATGCATATCAATTAGTTTTCCAGAACGCCCCAGCCAGCAGTCCCTCAAAAGTAAATGTAATGAAGCCATAAAATGCTTGTCTTCTGATCTAGCTACTATTTCCAATTGGGGTAGAGAAAACCTTGTTACGGTAAATTTAATGCTTCCAAAACTCAATTTATCCATCCTACTACCCGTCAGGAACCTCCAGAGGACTATCCCTTATTCTTCAACAATACAAAATCAACCCTCCATCTTCCCTCAATGTTCTCGGTGTCTCTTTTTCTTCTGCTCTCACTTGGAAAGACCATATTACCAGTCTCGCTAAGGCAGCCTCCCAGAAGCTGGGTGTGCTCAACCGCCTCAAGGGGTTCTTTACCCCTGTGCAGCTAATTGCTCTGTACAGGGGCACAGTGCGTCCTTGTATGGAGTATTGTTCACATGTGTGGGGAGGATCCTCTCACACCGCACTCTTAGATAAAGTAGAAAGGAAAGCTTTTCGTATCATTAACTCCAGTCCACTCACCAATTCTCTGCAATCTCTCTCTCTTCGCCGCAATGTTGCATCTCTCTCACTATTCTATCGCTACTACAATAATCAGTGTTCCTCGGAGCTTTCCCAGTGTATACCACCTCTTCTACGCAGGGTACATAGTACCCGCCTTGCAACACAATCCCACCCCTACTCTGTGCAACTCTCCAACCCAAGAGTGAAACGCTATTCTCAGACTTTCTTCTATTCAACTGCTGAGCTCTGGAACTCTCTCCCAGAATCAGTCTTTCCCTCTTCCTATGACTTAAATTGCTTCCAACTCCGTGTGTCCAGGCATTTTAGCTCAAACGTCCCTTGATTTCGGCCCTGTCACTCTTTGAATTTTGGGGAGGCACTCGCTGCAGGCAGTTATGCCTTTTGTCTCCCTCATTCACATAGAAACAAAATTGATACAAGTCAGAGAAAGAGAGACAAGGAGAGACAGATAAAAAAGCAAGTGACCCCCCTTCAATGTATTGTAATTTAAATCTCTCTCAATGAACACCTGTGCCACTTGCCTAAATTGCATTTGAATTTTCTATCAGTTCATGCATTTTAAATGAAGTCTTCAGAGAAACACATCCACGTCAGAATTGTACATAGCATTATGTTCTACTTAAACAAAACAATATCACAATGGGTTAAAGTATATCGGATGGATATGGATATATATATATATATATATATATATATATATATATATATATATATATATGTTTATATACAGTATATAAACTGTATATACTGTATATATATATTTTGTTTTAATTCATTCATTTCTATTTATCTATTATCTATCTGTATTTTGAAGGTTCCAAGTCGTCTGTCTATTTGGCATTACTCTAAGTGATCCTTATAAACCATGCGAGGCTTTAGCATCATCCTTTAACACAAGCTGGTACGACGTCTTGTAGGTTATTATGATATTTTGTAAAATCATAATTGAGGATTTTGCTTGCGTTTGCCATTTCCGAGCAATGTACTATATTTTGTCCCCTAGGCTAACACAAACGCCTCCCAGGTTGATAATGCCCACCCAGATCCTCTTGAAGCTAAACTTGTACTAAATTATTCGATAGAAAAATGTCTCGGCCGAATACCTATGTCGTCTGAGTTACTGGCTCGCTATCGCAATAAGCATCGACACCTGAATGTAATGAAGCGGCTTATTATTATCAAAGTACTGGGGTGAAACTTCTTCTAATGTAATCCACCAATGTTTTTAATTAATTGTTTTCATTTGTGTAATTATTGATTAGTATAATTAAGCTTATAGTAATATAATATTAATTACTCATTTGAAAAGTATATATTGCATTTCAATTCTTACTTATACTTCTTGAATATTATTAGATAACTTATTTATTGTTTGCCTTTCATGAATATTATCATTATAGTTATTTTATATTATATATATTTATTATATTTATATATTATACTTATATCCTACTTTTTACTGTTCCTAGGTTCTAAGGCCGTGTCACACTTAGACATATTTTTTTCCCATATTGCCCAAATGTGCTATACGGGATCGGCAATGTTTTCGGGAGTTGCCCAGGGACTGCGGGAAAAAATAGCGAGGCTCTGATTTTTTCGCCGAACCATCCGTGAATTATTTGTGCGTGTAGCATATTACACGTATATCGTGCGCACGAGATTCGGGAAATACGTACAAGATACTATTGGCATATGCATGAGATACGGCCGAGTTCGGTCGTGTTCGTCCGGAAGCCACATGCATGACGCACGTGCTCTGTACGAAATTGACGAACTTAACGGATGCACCATACCTGTGAGCATAACATGAACACATGACCCCTACCAATTGCTACACTACAAATAACCTACATTTGTATTAATTATTTGTATAAATTAAGGCTATCACAGAGGCAAGCAATTGATACTATCAAAAGTGAATAGATAAAGTATAAATATAGTATAACAATTGCAAAATATGAAGAAGCAACAACAGATTTAAGGGGAGATATCCACTTGAGAGATTTTTTTCTGGACCCCTTTCTCCCTCATGTTTAGCCCCATTGCTTTTGAGATTTTAAGACGTTCGACCTAGTAGTTTGGACATTTGAAGACACTTTGCCCCATTTCTGTCAATTTTAAGACCTTTCGTGCCATTAATGTGTAGATTTTTTCCTGGCGAGCGATAGCGAGCCTGTAATTTAAGAGCAACCGGCCTCCGGCCTGGATTTATCTTGAAAGGGGGTCTAGGGGGTGTAATTTTAAGCTTTATGAAAACTTAGGGAACAAACTAAATACCTCCCCTTGAACAGAGTATATTTTTAACAAGAACAATTAATTTTATTATGAATCAATGATAACAATAGAAGTAGATAAACAATCAATACATACAGACACACAGTAAGCAGAGGCTATACGAGGAACTTCAAGTTACAAAGATGGCGTAGGTTGGCTGAGCTTTGTTACTTTAAGATCTCTAACTCGGAAAAGCCATCTTCTTATTCTCCTTCTCACAGGAATCTCCACCACCCTTGTTAAGGGGAGATATCGACTTGAGGGATTTTTTTCTGGACCCCTTTCTCCCTCGTGTTTAGCCCCATTGCTTTTTTTATATTTTAACACGTACGCCCCATTAGTTTGACGATTTTAAGAACTTTCGCCCCATTTATGTCACTTTTAAGACCTTTCGTGCCATATAGGTGTCAATTTTTTCCTGGCGAGCGGTAGCGAGCCTGTAATTTAAGAGGAAGCGGCCTTCGGCCGGGACATTTTTCTACCGAAAAATGTACAAATTTATCTTGAAAGGGGGTCAATGGGGTGTAATTTCAAGCTTGATGGAAATCTAGGAAACACACTAAAAACCTCCCCTTAAGGAAAGACGGACCGTTTTTTTGTTTTTTTTTTGTCTACCAATTCATGTATTCCTTTATTTCTTATTGTTGTCTCTATAGACCTCCATCAAGCTTAGAAAAACACCCCCTAGACCCCCCTTCAAGATAAATTTGTAAATATTTCGTTAGAAAAATGTCCTAGCCGAAAGCTGGTTCCTTCTAAAATTACAGGCTCGCTATCGCTCCCCAGGAACAAATTTACACCTAAATGGCACGAAAGGTCTTAACATTGACGAAGAAGTAAGGTGAAAGGTGTTAAAATCGCCAAACTAATGGGCCGAACGTCTTATAAACTCAAAACAATTGGGACTTAACACGAGGGAGAAAGGGGACAAGAAAAATTACCCATCTCCCCTTAACCTCAGCAGTCCATCAGCCTCACCTAAAGGTTTTTAGTGTGTTTCCTAGACTTCCATCAAGCTTGAAATTACACTCCCTTGACCCCCTTTCAAGATAAATTTTTACATTTTTCGGTAGAGAAATGTCCCGGACGAAGGCTGGTTCCTCTTAAATTACAGGCTCGCTATCGCTCGCCAGGCAAAAATCGACACATAAATGGCACTAAAGGTCTTAAAAGTTACATAAATGGGGTGAAAGTTCTTAAAATCACCAAACTAATGGGGTGAACGTATTAAAATCTCAAAAGCAATGGGGCTAAACATGAGGGAGAAAGGGGTAAAGAAAAAAATCCCTCAAGTGGAAATCTCCCCTTAACCACTTCTGTAGCGGCGATACCTTTTCTATATTATTATAGCTTTATTTAGAGGATTGTGCGCAGTTTAACCCTTTCAAGCTCCATTACGCGTTTCTGTTCTTTTTCTGGCTATTATTAGACGATTTTATTCATATTAGTAACGGTATATGGAAGTCAAAGGGTTGATTGAGATAGTATTTACCCTTTTAATGCCCACAGATCCTTCCTAAGCTGCATACAATCGTCTAATGATAGCCAAAATAAACTGCTAAAACGCGACAGAGCTTCAAAGGGTTAAGAAGGATCTGTGGTTGTGAAAAGGGTTCAGGGAGATAGTTCGAAGCCTAACAATTGATAGAGGCCCTTTTGTAACTGAATAAAATCGTCTAATGGTAGCCAGATGAGTTAAACAAAACGTCTCCGGTAAAGAAGGGGTTAAGAGTCTCCCTTCTCCACCCACACAAAACGAACTGATCTTCACCCAGGGTGTCAAATCCGATTTTTTTTTATTAAAGTGGGGTCACCGGCTTTTTTTATGTTTCTCTCCTTTTCTTTCTTTCTCTGACTTGTATTCATTCGGCCTCATTCAGCCAACTGTTTTAAGACGTTTATCCCCATCCAGGTGTCGACTTCTTCCTGGCGAGCGATAGCGAGCCAGCATTGTATGGAGAAATCCGGCTTCGCCGGAGACATTTTTCTATCGAAAAGTGTACGAATTTAGCCTGCTGTCAATACAAAAATATATATATGCTGGATCGCTACCGTTCGCCAGGAAAATATTGACACCTGGATGGGGGTAATCGTCTTAAAACAGTAGGCTGAATGGGGTCGAATGGATACAAGCCACAGAGAGAGGGAGAGAAAGAGAAAAAAAGGCGAGGTGGGCTCCCTTAAGGACTTGAATGAATATAAGAAGGAATGCAAGAACACACTAACCAGGAAATAGCATTGTTTGGGCCATGGATCTATCACACTTCCAAAAAACATAATTTGAACTGTAAACCATGATAATTATACCTTTAAGGGGGGTGACCTGCTTTTGTTTTGTCCTTTTCTCTCTTTCTCTGGCTTGTATCCATTCGGCCCCATTCAGCCTACTGTTTTAAGACGTTTATCCCCATACAGGTGTCAATTGTTTACTGGTGAGCGGTAGCGAGCCAGCATATTTTTTAGATGTTTTTTACAGCAGGCTAAATTTGTACATTTTTCGATAGAAAAATGTCTCCGGCGAAGCCGGATTTCTTCATATAATGCTGGCTTGCTATCGCTCGCCAGGGAAAAATCGACACCTAGATGGGGATAAACGTCTTAAAATAGTTGGCTGAATTGGGCCGAATGGATACAAGCCAGAGAAACAGAGAAAAGGACAGAAATAACAAAAAGCAGGTCACCCCCCTTAAATAAATAACAATACAGGCTATGAACATAATGGACTTGGCTTTCTTTTGACACCATAATTGACCACTTGCGAGTTTCAGGCTATAAGGAAGTTGGAGCCATAAAAACATCGATATTAATACAGAAATGCAATAATAATGTAGGTTTCTAATGTATAAAAAGTATGTTGAATTGGGTTTTATGTATTTATAAATGTACTACGACCGTATTTTAGCTGTAAATTCTGTTAAATATCGTTGTCCACAGCTCCAACTTCCTTATAGAACGAAACTCGCAAGTCGGCATTTAGAACTACAGTATATACCATCATTTTACTTTCACATATACAATAAAGACAGATAAATAATAGTGATCTCGGCTTTCGTTCGACCCAAGCTCTTTCCTTTACTACAACATCCCTTACCATATTATACCCTTTGATACATTTAATTACTACCTACCTACCAACAAATACCACACTTCGGTATTGTCCCTCCTACAATACCTTCTATTTCTGCAAGTTATCCCTATTTCTACAAGTTACCCTCTATTTCTACAACTTACCTCTATTTCTACAACCTACCCCTATTTCTACAACCTACCCCTATTTCTACAACTTACCACTATTTCTACAACCTACCCCTATTTCTACAACTTACCTCTATTTCTACAACCTACCCCTATTTCTACAACCTACCCCTATTTCTACAACCTACCCCTATTTCTAGAACATACCCCTATTTCTACAACCTAACCCTATTTCTACAACCTACCCCTATTTCTACAACCTACCCCTATTTCTAGAACATACCCCTATTTCTACAACCTACCCCTATTTCTACAACCTAACCCTATTTCTACAACTTACCCCTATTTCTACAACCTACCCCTATTTCTAGAACATACCCCTATTTCTACAACCTACCCCTATTTCTACAACCTACCCCTATTTCTACAACCTAACCCTATTTCTACAACTTACCCCTATTTCTACAACCTACCCCTATTTCTAGAACATACCCCTATTTCTACAACCTACCCCTATTTCTACAACCTAACCCTATTTCTACAACTTACCCCTATTTCTACAACCTACCCCTATTTCTACAACCTACCCCTATTTCTAGAACATACCCCTATTTCTACAACCTAACCCTATTTCTACAACCTACCCCTATTTCTACAACCTACCCCTATTTCTAGAACATACCCCTATTTCTACAACTTACCCCTATTTCTACAACCTAACCCTATTTCTAGAACGTATACCCCTATTTATAGAACAACCCCTATTTCTACAACCTACGCCTATTTCTACAACCTACCCCTATTTCTACAACATACCTGTATTTCTACAACTTACCCCTATTTCTACAACCTACCCCTATTTCTACAACCTACCCCTATTTCTACAACCTACCCCTATTTCTACAACCTACCCCTATTTCTACAACTTACCCGTGTTCCCCCTTTTTCCAATTCTTCATTATCACGTCTTTCTATTCGCTCTCCCACACAAACAAACACAACCTTGAGACATTCTTCGCCTTACTTCAACCATTCCAGAGCATCGTAGCATTTTTATTAATAGTGCCCTTCTTGTTGTAGGCATCTCGGCAATTTTTCAGCTTACTATTTATTTCTGGCCGAGACATAGTGAGGCCGGGAGGCATTATTTCCAGTTTGAAGGAAGGAAGCATTATCCTGAATAATAATAAAACTAAATATCATAATACCCCGCTTGCCGTCGGACCGGAGAGTGTTAAATCATTCCTCACCTTATTCCAACCATCCCAGCCATTTTGTTTTCTCTCTTTTTCTTCTTCTTCTTATTATTATTATTATTCTACTTATTCCCCTTACTCTCCTTCTTCTCTTTATTCTCCTTCTTATTATTATCCTTCTCCTTATTCCTCTTATTCTCCTTCTTCTTATCCTCCTTCTCCTTATTATTATCCTTCTCCTTCTTCTTATTATTATCCTTCTCCTTATTCCTCTTATTCTCCTTCTTCTTATCCTCCTTCTCCTTATTATTATCCTTCTCCTTCTTCTTATTATTATCCTTCTCCTTATTCCTCTTATTCTCCTTCTTCTTATCCTCCTTCTCCTTATTATTATCCTTCTCCTTCTTCTTATTATTATCCTTCTCCTTATTCCTCTTATTCTCCTTCTTCTTATTATTATCTTTCTCCTTATTCTCCTTCTTCTTCTTATTATCCTTCTCCTTATTCCTCTTATTCTCCTTCTTCTTATTATTATCCTTCTCCTTATTCCTCTTATTCTCCTTCTTCTTCTTATTATCCTTCTCCTTATTCTTATTCTTCTCCTTATTCCTCTTATTCTCCTTCTTCTTATTATTATCCTTCTCCTTATTATTATCCTTCTCCTTATTCCTCTTATTCTCCTTCTTATTATTATCCTTCTCCTTATTCCTCTTATTCTCCTTCTTCTTATTATTATCCTTCTCCTTATTCCTCTTATTTTCCTTCTTCTTATTATTATCCTTCTCCTTATTCCTCTTTTTCTCCTTCTTCTTATTATTATCCTTCTCCTTCTTCTTATTATTATCCTTCTCCTTCTTCTCCTTCTTCTTATTATTATCCTTCTCCTTATTCCTCTCATTCTCCTTGTTCTTATTATTATCCTTCTCCTTCATCTTCTTATTATTATCCTTCTCCTTATTCCTCTTATTCTCCTTCTTATTATTATCCTTCTCCTTATTCCCCTTATTCTCCTTATTCCTCTTATCCTCATTCTTCTCCTTCTCCTTCTTCTCCTTGTTCTTGGTGGCGTCTGTGGGACCCTTCAGAAAGCGCTGGGTCGTGAGATAAGACTGCTGAGCTCGGATGGTCAGGAGGTATTGCTCCTGAGTCACGCATTCCTTGGACGTGCTTTATGATATGCCTTGCTTGGGGGAGAGCTGCGTGTGTGTGCCTGTGAGGGCGTGTGTCTGTAAGTGCCTGTGTGTGTTCCTGATTCATGCATTCCCTGGACGTGTTTTATGATACGCCTTGCTTGGGGAGAGCTGCGTGGGTGTGTGTTTGTGTGTGGGTGCCTGTGTGTGTGTATGTGTGTGCCTGTGTGTGGGTGAGGATGTGTACCTGTGTGAGGGTGTGTCGGTGTGCCTGTGTGAGGATGGGTGTGTGTGTGAGGGTGTGGGCGTGTGTCTGTCTGTGTGTGGGTGTGTGTGGGTGTACCTCTGTGGGCGTGTGTATGTGTGAGAGTGCCTGTGTGTATGTGTGGGTGTATATATCTGTGTGTTGGTGTCTATGTGCGAGAGAGCGTGTGTTAATAACTGCGTATGTGGGTGGCAGTCTGTGTATGTGCGTGAGTGTCTGCCTGTGTGTGTGTGTGTTCCTCACTATGTTTGTGTGTGCTCCTCTGCGTGTGTACTTATATGTATGTGTATATCAGTATGAGAGAGAGAGAGAGAGAGAGAGAGAGAGAGAGAGAGAGAGAGAGAGAGAGAGAGAGAGAGAACAAAAGAAGGTGTGGGGCTTGCTGTCTGGCCGTATTTTGTGAGGCAGAGCAAATAATGAGGAGGCCGGGCCGTGTTATATATCTCTATGTTATATATCTCTATGTTATATATCTCTATGTGTCTCAATTTCCAATCAGGAGAGGTCACAAGATATGTTGTACTATTTCATACTCTACGCTTTTATAGGGAGATTTGTATTTATTTGTTCTTTTATTACTTGATTTTTTTTTATTTAGCTTCCTCTTAAGCTTTCCATTAAGCTTAAACAAATAATACCCCCAAGATCCGCCTTCGAGATGAATTTGTAAATTTTTCGGTAGAAAAATTTCCAGGCCGAAGGCTTCTTCCTAAATTACAGAGTCGCTATCGCTTGCCAGGACAAAATAGACACAGACGTTGGACCAGCTGTGTTAAGTCAACTTACAGCGACGATAACAACAGGGCCAAACTCAACATTGTTGACTTTTAATGTATTTCGTGCAATACCTGGGTTGTGTTGTGGGATTAAGGGGGTAGTGGTTAGTTTTGTAACTTTGTATTTATCTATTCGGGTTTTTTTTCCTCGCTAGGCCTTCAACAAGCTTTTAAAAACACCCCTAGATCCTCCATCAAAGTCAATTTGTACATTTTTAGGTAGACAAATGTCCCAGCCAAAGGCCGGTTCCTCTTGAAATTACAGGCTTGCTATCGCTCGCCAGGAAAAATAGACACCTACAGTAAATGGCACAAAAGGTCTTAAAATTGACAACAAAATTGGGCGAAAGGTGGTAAAATCGCAAAAGTAATAGGACGAACGTCTTAAAATCTGAAAAGCAATGGGGCTAAACACGAGGGGGAAGGGGGTCCAGGAAAACCAACCATACCCCCTTAAAACCAACCATACCCCCTTAAAACAGTTAAAACCAACCATACCCCCTTAAAACAGTTAAAATCAACCATACCTCCTTAAAACAGTTAAAACCAACCATACCCCTTAAAACAGTTAAAATCAACCATACCTCCTTAAAACAGTTAAAACCAACCATACCCCTTAAAACAGTTAAAACCAACCATACCCCTTAAAACAGTTAAAACCAACCATACCCCCTTAAAACAGTTAAAACCAACCATACCCCTTAAAACAGTTAAAACCAACCATACCCCCTTAAAACAGTTAAAACCAACCATACCCCCTTAAAACAGTTAAAACCAACCATACCCCCTTAAAACAGTTAAAATCAACCATACCTCCTTAAAACAGTTAAAACCAACCATACCCCTTAAAACAGTTAAAACCAACCATACCTCCTTAAAACAGTTAAAACCAACCATACCCCCTTAAAACAGTTAAAATCAACCATACCCCCTTAAAACAGTTAAAACCAACCATACCCCTTAAAACAGTTAAAACCAACCATACCTCCTTAAAACAGTTAAAACCAACCATACCCCCTTAAAAGTTAAAATCAACCATACCCCTTAAAACAGTTAAAACCAACCATACCCCCTTAAAACAGTTAAAACCAACCATACCCCTTAAAACAGTTAAAACCAACCATACCCCCTTAAAACAGTTAAAACCAACCATACCCCTTAAAACAGTTAAAATCAACCATACCCCTTAAAACAGTTAAAACCAACCATACCCCCTTAAAACAGTTAAAACCAACCATACCCCCTTAAAACAGTTAAAACCAACCATACCCCCTTAAAACAGTTAAAACCAACCATACCCCCTTAAACAGTTAAAACCAACCATACCCCCTTAAAACAGTTAAAACCAACCATACCCCTTAAAACAGTTAAAACCAACCATACCCCCTTAAAACAGTTAAAACCAACCATACCCCCTTAAAACAATTAAAACCAACCATACCCCCCTAAAACAGTTAAAACCAACCATACCCCCTTAACAGTTAAAACCAACCATACCCCCTTAAAACAGTTAAAACCAACCATACCACTTCAAAACAGTTAAAACCAACCATACCCCCTTAAAACAGTTAAAACCAACCATACCCCCTTAAAATAGTTAAAACCAACCATACCCCCTTAAAACAAAACCAACCATACCCCCTTAAAATAGTTAAAACCAACCATACCCCCTTAAAACAGGTAAAACCAACCATACCCCCTTAAAACAGTTAAAACCAACCATACCCCCTTAACACAGTTAAAACCAACCATACCCCCTTAAAACAGTTAAAACCCACCATACCCCCTTAAAACAGTTAAAACCAACCATACCCCCTTAAAACAGTTAAAACCAACCATACCCCTTTAACCCGTCCAGCCCCGGCTAGTTTTGTAATGTTTGTTCACCAGAACCCGGCCGGTTTTCAAAAAATGGTTTTATTCCAGAAACAATAGCGAATGGGTTAGGAATGAAGGAAAAACCACGAAAAACCGCTCAAAAAGCTTAAAGAATGGTCCTACAGAGCCCCCTAAAACGTATTTTACAAGAGTAAAAAATTGAAGGCAATTACCCCAAAAAAACAGGTTATTGCACGCTCACGCGCACGCACGTGGTCTTTGAGAGTTTTCAATCATCGGCACGGTTGCGTGGGATACGTACACAGTTCCCATACAAATCTGAGCCCTCTTGAGTGGCTACACCTGAGGTTACGGTCGGCGCAATTAGGGTGACGCGCCAGGCGCGTCTCTGGGGCTGTGCGTTACATACATCGCCGACGCGTCAGACGCGTCGCTGGGGCTGTACGGGTTAAAACAGTTAAAACCAACCATACCCCCTTAAAACAGTTAAACCCAACCATACCCCCTTAAAAGTTAAAACCAACCATAGGGGGCCCCCTTAAAACAGTTAAAACCAACCATACCCCCTTAAAACAGTTAAAACCAACCATACCCCCTTAAAACAGTTAAAACCAACCATACCCCCTTAAAACAGTTAAAACCAACCATACCCCCCTAAAACAGTTAAAACCAACCATACCCCCTTAAAACAGTTAAAACCAACCATACCCCCTTAAAAGTTAAAACCAACCATACCCCCTTAAAACAGTTAAAACCAACCATTCCCCCTTAAAACAGTTAAAACCAACCATACCCCCTTAAAACAGTTAAAACCAACCATACCCCCTTAAAACAGTTAAAACCAACCATACCCCCTTCAAACAGTTAAAACCAACCATACCCCCTTAAAACAGTTAAAACCAACCATACCCCCTTAAAACAGTTAAAACCAACCATATCCCCTTAAAACAGTTAAAACCAACCATACCCCCTTAAAACAGTTAAAACCAACAATACCCCCTTAAAACAGTTAAAACCAACAATACCCCCTTAAAACAGTTAAAACCAACCATACCCCCTTAAAACAGTTAAAACCAACAATACCCCCTTAAAACAGTTAAAACCAACCATACCCCTTAAAACAGTTAAAACCAACCATACCCCCTTAAAACAGTTAAAACCAACCATACCCCTTAAAACAGTTAAAACCAACCATACCCCCTTAAAACAGTTAAAACCAACCATACCCCTTAAAACAGTTAAAACCAACCATACCCCCTTAAAACAGTTAAAACCAACCATACCCCCTTAAAACAGTTAAACCCAACCATACCCCCTTAAAACAGTTAAAACCAACCATACCCCCTTAAAACAGTTAAAACCAACCATACCCCTTAAAACAGTTAAAACCAACCATACCCCCTTAAAACAGTTAAAACCAACCATACCCCCTTAAAACAGTTAAAACCAACCATACCCCCTTAAAACAGTTAAAACCAACCATACCCCCCTAAAACAGTTCGCCTTGTTGATACTCCGCTAAACCCGGCATCCCACAAGCACATTTATCGGCTACATGAATCGGAGCCTTGAATCCGATATATTGAATCCGATATATACAATGATTGATTATATTGTATATCTTCAATTGGACTCTACACGATTAGGAGTTCAAAGATACAAAATATGAAATAATGACAGAAACATGTCAGATTGTAGATTCAATTTAACTTGTTTGTCTTCATTACTCTGATAGTGCTGCTCCGATAAATCGACCTCTAGCTAGCTAGCTACCTAGATAGATAGATAGATAGATAGATAGATAGATAGATAGATAGATAGATAGATAGATAGATAGATAGATAGAGAGAGAGAGAGAGAGAGAGAGAGAGAGAGAGAGAGAGAAGAGAGAAGAGAGGAGAGAGGAGAGAGAGAGAGAGAGAGATAGAGAAGAGAGAGAGGAAGAGGAGAGAGAGAGAGAGAGAGAGAGAGAGAGAGAGAGAGAGAGAGTTATATAGAATGACATAGATACACTGACTGCACAAACCCTGTGGTCCCTACTAGGTAGTCCTGACTTAACTCTAATATAGAATTTACTACAGAGTGGAAGATAAAGACAGCAACACGGAAAGCTTTCTCCCCACCCACTAATCCTTCGAACTTTGGAATTTAGTTTGGGAAACAAGGTCCCAAGCAGAATGCGAAATGTTCTACTGGGAAATACATATAGTGAGGAACAAAGTTGAGTAACATTGTCTACTATTGATACTTAACTCTAACCTGAGAGAGAGAGAGAGAGAGAGAGAGAGAGAGAGAGAGAGAGAGAGAGAGAGAGAGAGAGAGAGAGACTGTGAGTGAGAGAGGTGACAATGAGAGTGAGAGTTAGGCAAGACAAAAGCAGAACAAATTAAAACAAAGAGATCAAGAAGAACAGGAAGCTCATACTAACAAAGGCACTAAACAATTCTGGGAAAACAAAAAAAAGAAGACCGAAGACAAAGAACCCTCGATGAGATCCCGTAGTGAGAGAGAGAGAGAGAGAGAGAGAGAGAGAGAGAGAGAGAGAGAGAGAGAGAGAGAGAGAGAGAGAGCGGTCATCTTTATGTTTGTCTCCATTTTGAGGCCGCAATTATAAAAAAAAAAGCGGGAGGATATCTTATTTTTTGATCATGTAGAGATTTAGATCCAAACTCTAAACCCCTTCAGTACCGGTGCCGTCCTTTTATCTTTATTCTGGCTATTATTAGATGATTTTATTCGTTAATAAAGGGCCTCCAGCAATTATCAGGCTTCGAACTATCTCACTTAACCCTTTTTACTACCATAATGTCTGCTTAAGCTGCACAAAAGCGTCTAAATATAGCTAGAATACAAGTTAATAGACATCGCCGGTACAAAAGGGTTTATTTATATAGTATCCCGTACCAGAATGTTTATTATGGGAATGAATGTTGAGGATACATTTATTATGGGAATGAATGTTGAGGACACATTTATTATGGGGATGAATGTTGAGGATACATTTATTATGGGAATGAATGTTGAGGACACATTTTCTATCCTTTTGTATTGTAAAACCTTCCCACCGTGAAACCCTACTAAGATACCAAAAGTAAAGCTCAGAAGCACTAGGAGACCATTTGTTAGTGACAAAAGAAGAAATCTGGTGGCCATCTTGCATTTTTCAGTGGATAATAAGATTCTGAGACATTAAAGAGTGATAACATTGTTTTCTGCATGGTAAATAACATTAGAATTGGTACCAATATCATTCACGTTGGACATCTGTGTCAAATGTCATGTCAAAACATTAGTGCATTGGCGGCCATCTTGAAAAATGGCATTTTCAGGTGGCTAACAACTTTATCTTAAAATATAGCCTCTGGAGGATATCCATGCCAATTTTGGTGCTTGTATCATCATTTGAACGATTGTTTCACTTATCTGCCCCACTATAAGTACTCTATCCCGTACCAGGTGGTGGTCAGGTGAAGGTATTGAGGGATGAGCCTTTACAACGGCACCTCGTAGCTACTTTCTACTTTTCCTATTTTCTGAAGAGTGTAGAGAGGGGAGAAGGTGTGTTGGAGAGAGAGGAAGCTGTTGGAGTGGCTTTGTTATGTGTGTTAATAGTCTGTATACGTCGTCGGGGTGTCTCCCGACTGGGTGCGAGCATGTGAAACATGCTAGGACGTACTACAACACCCACTAAATGTCCACCTTGGCTGGGATCGAAATCAGGTCAAGCAGATTCACACGTGAGCGTCCTCTCCACTCGACCGCCGAATGTTTATATTAAGTATGGATTATGGCAGTCAACCTCCGCCATTTTGGTGCAATTGATGGCTTGTTGGCCTCCCTTTACACTCAACCATAGCCATACCCAGTACAAACACTCGGCAATACTGGTGCAGGATAGATTACGTGCACCTTGAATAGAAGTTAAATAAGATAATAATAAGTTAATAATATATAAATAAGTGAATAATAAGTTAATATGATAATAATAAGTTATATATAAGATCAGGAATAAACTATCCTCCCTCCCGCTCTTTGAAAATGGCAGCACCCCAAAAAAAACAAAAAAACATGACTGCTCTCGCTGTCTTTGGTGTTCCCTCTTTGGCGTTTTATTATTCTTTATTTTTTTTCGGATTTGTTTAGTGCCTTTGTTATTACGATATTGTTTTCTTGGTCTCATTAGTTTCGTTCACCTGGCTTTTGTCGTCCTAATTCTCTCTCACTCTCTCTCTCTCTCTCTCTCTCTCTCTCTGAAATATAATCATTTCTTCCCACAGTATACATTTGGCAGTACTGGTACGAGATATATAGTTTGATTAGGAGAGAGGTATCCTGACCAGGATTCGAACCCACTCACCCCAGATATATTTGAGAGAGCTGGGCACCGTATAGTGGGTTCGAATACTGGTCAGCATACCTCTTTCCCAACCTGTCCGACATATCATTAGATATAGTTGTATATTTGGATCTAATTATCAACATGCTCCAAACAAATACTCGTTAATAATAATACAAATAAAATTAAATATAAAACAACTATAATTTGTTCTGTTTTTCATTTAATTTTCCATTGTGGCACCACAATGGCTTCCATGAACAAAGATGACCCCTCTCTCTCTCTCTCACAACAGGATCTCTCGCCCAGCCTGGCTATATCCCGCCCATTGTCAGCCACCACTGGGCTAATTAAGAGAACAAAGCCGCTATTTCGCCAGCTAATAAAACAGAAGGTTAAGCAAAAGACAACGATTACAGGAGAATAATGAAGTTCTATTATCCTCTGTGAAAGCAATTTTTTGTTTATATTAAGGGGGGATGGTTCACTTTTTGGGCGATTTTTGCATGTATTAATTATTTGTTCTAGTTTCCTCCCTAGACCTCCATCAAATTAAAAAAAAAAAAAAATAGATCCCCCTTCGAGATTAATTTGTACATTTTTCGGTAGAAAACTGTTCCGGCCGAAGGCCGGTTCTTCCAACATTACAGGCTCGCTATCGTTCGCCAGGGAAAAAATCGACACCTAAATAGCACGAAAGGTCTAAATATTGACGTAGAAATGGGGCGAAAGGTCTTAAAATCGACTAACTAATGTGGCAAACATCTTAAAACCCGAAACTAATGGGGCTAAACACGAGGGAGAAGGAGGACCAGAAACCGGCCCATGTCCCCTTCATTTTTTGGTCGATTTTTTTTTATGTGTGTATTATGTTATTAGTTTCCTCCCTAGACCTCCACCAAACTTATAATTACACCCCCTTGACCCCCTTTCAAGATAAATGTGTACATATTTCGGTAGAAAAAATGACCCGGCCCAAGGCCTGTTCCTTTTATACTACAGGCTCGCTATCGCTCGCCAGGAAAAAATCGACACCTACATGACACAAAAAGTCTTAATATTGACACAGAAAAGGGGCGAAAGGTCTTAACATCGCCAAAGTAATGAGCCGAACGTCTTAGAATCTGAAAACTAATGGGGCTAAGCATGAGGGAGAAGAGGAGCCCCCCCCAAAAAAACGGACCATCTCCCCATAATTCTTTCAGCACCATCTCACTTTTGTTCATTATGCTGGGTATCATTGGATGAATTTGGTGACCGGACAACTCAACCAGTAGACCATTTCAACCAGTACCACATCAACCAAATACGGTTAGGTTAGGCTAGGATAGTACTATATTTTGGCGGCACTGGTTTGGTTGGTGTTAGCTGATTTGGCACTGGTTGAGAGCTACTGGTTGAAATGGTCTACTGGTTGAGATGCCCGGGAACCGAAGAGCTGCCGGGGTAGAAGGTTTATTCGGCTTTGTTTCCACCACTGTGAATTGCAAACTTAATTGATAAGCACAATACGTTCATATATAGTTAGCCGCTCTATTATTTAAGCACAATACGGTCATATATAGTTAGCCGCTCTATTATTTAAGCACAATACGGTCATATATAGTTAGCCGCTCTATTATTTAAGCACAATACGGTCATATATAGTTAGCCGCTCTATTATTTAAGCACAATACGGTCATATATAGTTAGCCGCTCTATTATTTAAGCACAATACGGTCATATATAGTTAGCCGCTCTATTATTTAAGCACAATACGGTCATATATAGTTAGCCGCTCTATTATTTAAGCACAATACGGTCATATATAGTTAGCCGCTCTATTATTTAAGCACAATACGGTCATATATAGTTAGCCGCTCTATTATTTAAGCACAATACGGTCATATATAGTTAGCCGCTCTATTATTTAAGCACAATACGGTCATATATAGTTAGCCGCTCTATTATTTAAGCACAATACGGTCATATATAGTTAGCCGCTCTATTATTTAAGCACAATACGGTCATATATAGTTAGCCGCTCTATTATTTAAGCACAATACGGTCATATATAGTTAGCCGCTCTATTATTTAAGCACAATACGGTCATATATAGTTAGCCGCTCTATTATTTAAGCACAATACGTTCATAATAGTTAGCCGCTCTATTATTTAAGCACAATACGGTCATATATAGTTAGCCGCTCTATTATTTAAGCACAATACGTTCATATATAGTTAGCCGCTCTATTATTTAAGCACAATACGTTCATATATAGTTAGCCGCTCTATTATTTAAGCACAATACGTTCATATATAGTTAGCCGCTCTATTATTTAAGCACAATACGGTCATATATAGTTAGCCGCTCTATTATTTAAGCACAATACGGTCATATATAGTTAGCCGCTCTATTATTTAAGTACAATACGTTCATATATAGTTAGCCGCTCTATTATTTCATTTATTTATTATTTTTCTAGTTTCCTAACTAGACCTCCATCAAACTGTAAACAAACACCCCCTAGACCACCCTTCAAGGTAGATTTGTACATTTTTCGGTAGAAAAATGTCCCGGCCGAAGGCCGATTACTCTTGAAATTACAGGCTCGCTATCGCTCGCCAGGAAAAAAATATCGACACCTAAATGGCACGACAAATCTTAATATTGAGAAAGAAATGGGGTGTAAAGTCTTAAAATCGCCAAACTAATGAGCCGAACGTCTTAACATCTAAAAAAACAATGTGGCTAAACACGGGGGAGAAGGTGGCCAGGAAAAACAGCCCATCTCCCCGGAAAATGGGAACGGCTAATTCATCCTTCTGATAAGGCCAAGACTAATAAGAAAGAAGCCATTTTACTATTTGATATTAAAGCCTTATGCTACAGAAGATGAGGCGTATTGATTACATAAACAACAAATCATGGTTTTGTATTTTGTTTTCGTCATGTGAGACACTAGCAATTAACCCTCTCCGACATATGACGCGATTTTGAGCCTATTAGGGATACTTTAAAGCCTTTGTTACCATCAGGGGTATTTTAGAAAACTTTAGTTTAGTTACTTCAACCTCTGTTAGCTGTGGGCAGAAAACAAATTTTGAAGAGGTAATTATAAAGGGTGAGAGAACTCTATTTCTTATTGCTAATCCGGCAACCTCTGCGTCATATGAGTCTGAAGGGGTTAAGTACTAGAGAAGGATACTTGTAATCTGGGTCACATATATATAATACATTACAAGTCGTTATACGCGGGACACCTCAATTTGTGCTTTAGGACCAAACCCTTAAGGGGGGTCACCGTTTTTTTGTTTTTTTTTCTCTTTCTCTCCTTTTCCCTCTTTCCCTGGCTTGTATCCAATCGGCCCCAATCAGCCAACTGTTTTAAGACGTTTATCCCCATCCAGGTGTCGATTTCTTCCTAGCGAGCCAGCAATGTATGGAGAAATTCGGCTTCGCCGGAGACATTTTTCAAACGAAAAATGTACAAATTTAGTTTGCTGTCAAGACAAAAAATATATTCGCTGGATCGCTACCGCTCAGCAGGAAAATATTGACACCTAGATGGGGGTAAACGTCTTAAAACAGTAGGCTGAATGGGGCCGAATGGATACAAGCCAAAGAGAGAGGGAGAGAAAGAGAAAACAAGCGAAGTGGGCTCCCTTAACTTACAGGACAGGATAATTGACCCTCCCTCCGTCCCCCCCCCTCCCCCCCCCAACCCGTCTCCAGTCACAAACACGCCACCCAAACTTACACAAACAGACACTCATGGTGGTGATAACATTGACCCCCACGATTACTGCCAAGAGCTGTCTGAATAAGGCATAGGGCTAGCACCATAATATTTACCATCTCTCCCCCTCTCTCTCTCTCTAAAGCCGGTATCACACGAGAGCTTTTTTATTCAACATTCGATGATCAACATTTTTCTGGCAACATTTCTGGAATATTTTGCACTGGTATCGGAAACTAGACTGATGATAGATTAATTTAGGTGACCGAAACATTGTATTTATTGACCTCATAAGCTGCCAGACCAGTGTTAAGGATAAATGTTAGGTGAAAAAGTGCTTGTGTGATACCGGCTTAAGGGGAGGTTTTTAGTTGATTCCCTAGACTTCCATCAAGCTTAAAATTACTCCCCCTTGACCCCCTTTCAAGATAAATTTGTACATTTTTCGGTAGAAAAAATTCCCGGCCGAAGGCCGGTTCCCCTTAAATTACAGGCTTGTTATCGCTCGCCAGGAAAAAAATCGACTTCTAAATGTCACGAATGGTCTTAAAATTGACAGAAATGGGGCGAGGGTTCTTAAAATCGCCAAACTAATGGGGCGAACGTTTTAAAATCTCAAAAGCAATGGGGCTAAACATGAGGGAGAAAGGGGTCCAGAAAAAAATCCTCCAGGTGGAAATCTCCCCTTAATGCTCATTCTAATGTTGTTGATCTGTCTCACTCTCACACTCTCTCACTCTCACACTCTCACTCTCACACTCTCTCACTCTCACACTCTCTCACTCTCACACTCTCCATGTATTATTCTCGTTGACTTTAACCCTCTCCGATATATGACGCGATTTTGAGCCTATTGGGGATACTTTAAAGCCTTTGTTACCATTAGGGGTATTTAGAAACCTTTAGTTTAGTTACTTCAACCTCTGCAGTTGTCTTTGAGTTAGGTGTGGGCAGAAAACTAGTTTTGGAGAGGTAATTATAAGAGTGAGAAAACTCTATTTCTTATTGCTAATCTGGCAACCTCTGCGTCATATGAGTCTGAAGGGGTTAATTCTCACACACACACACTCTCTCTCACTCGGTCTCTCTCTCTCTCTGTCTCCCTCTATTATCCTCGTGCACTCTCACTTTCAAACACACACACACACACTCTCTCTCCTACACTATCTCATTCTCATTCTGCCTGTATATCTCCCACTCTCGTTCACTCATTCACACTCTCTCTCTCTCTCTCTCTACCACACACACAAACACACCATTACACATATCATATAACCCCATCCGGCTTCCAGTGTATCAATCAAGCGTATATAATTACTAAATGACATTCTCTCTCTCTCTCTCTCTCTCTCTCTCTCTCTCTCTCTATCACACACACACACACACGAAGACAATCACCATCGTCACACCGAAAATGCTGATATTTCATAATTAGACATCATCTATATGCCACTGCCAAATTTCCTGCCAGGGCTGGATTTAATAAGGTGAACGATAGAGCGAGCGTCTCCTAAACTTCCTCAGATGAAAAAAAAAAAAAACGCGGGCAATTTTTTTTATTTTTTTAGCAACCTGGTTAACTCTTTCAAGAAACGATGACGCATTTCTTATCTGTTTTCTGGCTACTGTTAGACGATTTTATTCAGATCAGGAAGGGTATGTGGAAGGCAGAGGGTTAATTGAGTCTTTACCCTTATAATTCCCACAGATCTTTCCTTAACTGTATAAAATCGTCTAATGACAGCCGGAACAAACTGTCAATATGCGTCCTAATCTTGTAAGGGTTAAGGGAGTCTGCACAGTCACTCAAAAAGTTTGAGGACCTAATGGTTTTTTCATTACACAACTTAGCCTTTGTAGACTAAAATATGATGTTGATGATAATAGATTACCGTAGTAAAGCATATTTCACAATCTATTATTCTTAAGGGAGCCCACCTCGCTTTTTTTCTCTTTCTCTCCCTCTCTCTTTGGCTTGTATCCATTCGGCCCCATTCAGCCTACTGTTTTAAGACGTTTACCCCCATATAGGTGTCAATATTTTCCTGGCGAGCGGTAGCGAGCCAACAAATTATATATTCTTGTTTTGACACCAAGCTAAATTTGTAAATAGTTCGATAGAAGAATGTGTCCGGCGAAGCCGGATTTCTCCATACAATGCTGGCTCGCTATCGCTCGCCAGGAAGAAATCGACACCTGGATGGGGATAAACGTCTTAAAACAGTTGGCTGAATGGAACCGAATGGATACAAGCCAGAGAAAGAGAAAAGAAGAGAAAGAAACAAAAAAAGCAGGTGACCCCCCTTAAAGGTGTGTGGAGGGGAGGTGTGGTGGAGTGGTCTTGCCACTGGCCTGGTAATCCAAAGGTCGCGGGTTCAAATCCCGATGTATCAATGGGAAGATATTATTGGGATGGAATTTGTGCTGTACCTAGTATCAGTGCATTACCACAAGCCCACCGAAACGTCAATAAAATACCCTCATTGTTCCCTGATTAAATAGCACTGTATGAATATTCCCATATTCAAAATATGCTATAGGGGTGCAATGCCTGGTGAGTTATCTGCTCAACAGGTGGCGTTGTGTGTGTGTAAGTGTGAGAGTCCGAGTGTAGGGGGTGAGACAGTGAAGCACGGGAACGAGATGGCTTCAGAGATGGGGTTGTTTCGGGCCATGAGTGAGCACCGTGCCTCATGTGAAGGCAAGATGGCAGGTGCTCGTTGTACTCCACGTGCTTCACATGTCTCACTCCCTAGACTGGAACAAGACCTCACGGGCGTCACTGTTCATTGTAAAGCGGTGAATGTTAAGGCTCTCAGCCTATGCCCGAGAGGAAGTAAGTTGGAATATAGAAAAAAAAAAAAAAAGAAAAAAAAAAAAAAAAAAAAAAATGGAATCTATCACCCGTCCATAAGTTCTATGAGCGGCACATGGCATCCCAACTTCGTTTTATATTCATTACCTATTTGGACACAACAGTGGTCTGATTTTCACCATGTATAATTATTTGTGACAATTATCTCGTTAACCCCTTCAGTACCGGTGCCGTCCTTTTAATTTTATTCCGGCTACTATTAGACGATTTTATTCAGTTTATAAAGGGCCTCCAGCAAGTAACGGGCATCCAACCATCTCACTTAACCATCCAACCATCTCACTTAACCATCCAACCATCTCACTTAACCATTTTACTACCACAGATCCTTCTTAAACTGCCCAAAAACGTCTAAATTTAACTCGAAGATGATACAGAAACGTCGCCGGTACAAAAGGGGTTAACAAATAGGTTCCGGTTCCATGTCATCTCAACCAGGAGACCATTTCAACCAGTAGCTCTTAACCAGTGCCAAATTAACCCAGACCAACCAAACCAGTGCCAAAATATAGTACTAACCTAACCGTATTGGTTGATTTGGTACTGGTTGAGAGCTACTGGTTGCATGGTCTACTGGTTGAGTTGACCGGTCACCATATTTTCCAGCTGACAGTAAACTTAATCCCTCAGCAACTGATTTATCGATAATTGATGGGAAATATAAATCTACTATGTCTCTGCATCACATAAATACCAAGTTTTCCTAATTAAGGGGAGGTTTTTAGTTTGGTCCCTAGATACCCATCAAGCTTAAGATTACACCCCCTTGAGCTCCTTTCAAGATAAATTTGTACATTTTTCGGTAGAAAAATGTCCCGGCTGAAAGCCGGTTCCTCTTATATTACAGGCTCGCTATCGCTCGCCAGGATAAAATCGACACCTAAATGGCACGAAAGGTCTTAAATTAACAGAAATGGGTCGAAAGTTCTTAAAATCGTCAAAATAATGGGGCGAACGTCTTAAAATTAGAAAAGCAATGGGGCTAAACATGAGGGAAAAAGGAGTCGAGACCAAAATCCCTCAAGTGGAAATCTGCTCTTAACAGTATAGCTAACTTCAAAACCTTTGTAATGCAACAAGGTTTTCTCTGCCCTAATTTGAAACAGTAGTTCGATCAGAAGATAAGTGTTATATGGCTTCATTACGTGGGTTTTTGAGGGATGGCTGGTTGGGGCGTTCTGGAAAACTAATTGAGTTGTGTAAGTTAGAGTCGTCTGCGTATGTAATTGAGTAGCGTAAGTTAGAGTCGTCTGCGTATGTAATTGAGTAGCGTAAGTTAGAGTCCTCTGCGTATGTAATTGAGTTGTGTAAGTTAGAGTCCTCTGCGTATGTAATTGAGTAGTGTAAGTTAGAGTCCTCTGCGTATGTAATTGAGTAGCGTAAGTTAGAGTCCTCTGCGTATGTAATTGAGTAGCGTAAGTTAGAGTCGTCTGCGTATGTAATTGAGTAGCGTAAGTTAGAGTCGTCTGCGTATGTAATTGAGTAGCGTAAGTTAGAGTCGTCTGCGTATGTAATTGAGTAGCGTAAGTTAGAGTCGTCTGCGTATGTAATTGAGTTGTGCAAGTTAGAGTCGTCTGCGTATGTAATTGAGTAGCGTAAGTTAGAGTCGTCTGCGTATGTAATTGAGTAGCGTAAGTTAGAGTCGTCTGCGTATGTAATTGAGTAGCGTAAGTTAGAGTCGTCTGCGTATGTAATTGAGTAGCGTAAGTTAGAGTCCTCTGCGTATGAACGGATGGGATAGGTAAGTAGGACGGGAGAAGATAGGTAATTAAGGGGAGATTTCCACTCGAGAGATTTTTTTGTGGACCCCTTTCTCCCTCATGTTTAGCCCCATTGCTTTTGAGATTTTAAGACGTTCGCCCTAGTAGTATGGACATTTTAAGACATTTTGCCCCATTACTGTCAATTTTAAGACCTTTCGTGCCATGAAGGTGTCTATTTTTTCCTGGCGAGCGATAGCGAGCCTGTAATTTAAGAGCAATCGGCCTCCGGCCGGGATATTTTTCTACCGAAAAATGTACAAATTTATCTTGAAAGGGGGTCTAGTGGGTGTAATTTTAAGCTTGATGAAAACGTAGGGAACAAACTAAATACCTCCCCTTAAGTGGGGATGGTTCACTTTTGGGGCGATTTTTGCATGTATTCATTATTGTTTTAGTTTCCTCCCTAAACCACCATCAAATTAAAAAAAACATCCATTAGATCCCTCTTCTAAATTAATTTGTACATTTTTCGGTAGAAAAATTTCCCGGCCGAAGGCCGGTTCTTCCAACATTACATGCTCACTATCGTTCGCCAGGGAAAGAATCGACACCTAAATAGCACGAAAGGTCTAAATATTGACGAATACATGGGGCGAAAGGTCTTAAAACCGACTAACTAATGGGGCAAACATCTTAACATCTGAAAAATAATGGGGCTAAACATGAGGGAGAAAGCCAGTGGTCCAGAAAACCGACCCATCTCCCCCCTTAACCCTTTCAGCACCATACCGCCTTTTAACCTATGATTCCGGCTAACCTTAGACGATGTTACGCAGCTTGTTATGTTACTAAGAGGGTTTATTAAGGGGGGATTTCCAATTCAGAGATTCTTTTCTGGACCCCTTTCTCCCTCATGTTTAGTCCCCGTTGCTTTTGAGATTTTAAGAAGTTCGCCCCATTAGTTTGGCGATTTTAAGAACATTCGCCCCATTTCTGTCAATTTTAAGACTTTTCGTGCCATTTAGGTGTCGATTTTTCCTGGCGAGCGATAGCGAGCCTGTAATGTAAGAGGTACCGGCCTTCGGCCGGGACATTTTTCTACCGAAAAATGTACAAATTTATCTTGAAAGGGGGCTTAGGGGGTGACATTTTAAGCTTGCTGGAAGTCTGGGGAACAAACTAAAAACCTCCCCTTAACATCGTATTCACCCATTTCAGTCGTAGAGGTAGAATACAAACTAAAGAAAATCGCCTAATGGTAGCCACAATAAGATGAAAAGTACGTCATGGTACTGAAAGGGTTAAGCCCTCCTGTGTACCGGTGCCGTCCGATGAACTTTATATGCTGGTTTTACCGTTAGACGATTCTATCCAGCTTAAGGGGGATGACCTGCTTTTTGTTATTGCTGGCCTTTTCTCTCTTTCTCTGGCTTGTATCCATTAGGCCCCATTCAGCCAACTATTTTAAGACGTTTATCCCCACCTAGGTGTCGATTTCTTCCTGGCGAGCGATAGCGAGCCAGCATTATATGAAGAAATCCGGCTTCGCCGGGGACATTTTTCTATCGAAAAATGTACAAATTTAGCCTGCTGTCAAACAAAAATAAAAAATATGCTGGCTCGCTACCGCTCACCAGTAAAAAATTTACACCTGGATGGGGATAAACATCTTAAAACAGTAGGCTGAATGGGGCCAAATGGATACAAGCCAGAGAAAGATAGAAAAGGACAGAACAAAAACAGGTCACCCCCCTTAAGCCGGACTCACAACGATCCTTTTTTCGAGCAATTTTGACGGGCAATTGTGGCCAGGAAGCTAAACAAAAAAATACACTTTATCAGAATTCAGCCAGCTAACTACCTTCAGTCTAGTTACCGATACCAGTGCAAAAAAGTCCCGAAATAAAAAGAGATAACAATTGCTCATGGAAAATTGACGGAAAAAGCGCTCGTGTGACAGCGGCTTTAGGAAGGATATCTAGCAATTACAAGGCAGCAGACGATCTCCTTTCATAATTTCAGCTACCATTTGTCTTTGCAAAGTTTAATGAAATCGTCTACATGTGGCTGACAACAAATAGGTATAACATCACTGGTGGTGATGGGCTGGTCTATCAGAGTGAGAACTGAGCAATCTCTGCCATACCCATAGCTTACTCTGACTGTTCCTTTTACTTATATATTTTCTAGATCTCAAGTGACGGCGTCTCTAACGTGGATTGACCTCCCAATCTACCAAGATTGGAAGCCAAAGCGTCACATTTTTCCCTTGCCCCTCAACTTTCTCTTCATAATTGCTGAGGGGCACAGGGCCCTGGGTGGGGCTTTGGTTTCCCGGGCGTTTCCGCACCCTCCTCAAGCTCCCCGCCATGGAGTGGCTTCGGTCACCCAGGCTTTATTGTGGTCGGCGGGGAGGGTTCTGTGGGGGCGCTCGGTTATGGCCTTGGCCTTGCTCGGGGCCTTGGGGCTGTTCGGCCAGGCAGCTTGGGGAACAACAACAACAACAACAACATCACTGGTACTGGAAGGGTTAATTAAAACCAAAGCAACTCGAGCTTGAACGTATGCATTACGTGAAGATATTGGATCGGAGGGAGATGAATTAGGTTCGAGGACACTTAAGGGGGGTGACCCCCTGCTTTATTTCTCTTTCTCTGGCTTGTATCCATTCGGCCCCATTCAGCCAACTGTTTTAAGACGTTTATCCCTATCCAGGTGTCGATTTCTTCCTGGCGAGCGATAGCGAACCAGCACTGTATGGAGAAATCCGGCTTCGCCGGAGAAATTTTTCTATCGAAAAATGTACAAATTTACCTTACTGTCAAAAACAAAAATATATATGTGTTGGCTCGCTACCGCTTGCCAGGAACATATTGACTCCTGGATGGGGGTAAACGTCTTCAAACAATAGGCTGGATGGGGCCGAATGGAAGCCAGAGAAAGAGAGAAAAGGAGAGTAAGATTAAACAAAACAGCCGGTGACCCCCTTAAGTCAGAACTCTGCAATAGGACGATAAGGGCTTATTTCAAGGCAGTGAGGCGGGAAAAGCGACTCTATTCACACCAGTCATTCACTTTTATGCTAATTTAATCTTCTTGCATCCACGCTATACGCTGTCACACAAACACACAACTGTCCTGACTTCCCACTCCCGATATCGACCTCTGACACACACACACACACACTCTCTCTCTCTCTATCAATCTATCTATCTTTTCACTCACTATCACTCTCTCTCTCTCTCTCAATCTATCTATCTTCTCACTCACTATCACACTCTCTCTCTCTCTATCTATCTATCTTCTCACTCACTATCACTCTCTCTCTCTCTCAATCTATCTATCTTCTCACTCACTATCACACTCTCTCTCTCTCTCTCTATCTATCTTCTCACTCACTATCACATTCTCTCTCTCTCTCTACTATGCCTGATCAGTGGAAGCTAGCCAAAGTAACACCGATATTCAAAAAATGCAGCAAATCCCTACCCAGTAACTATCGTCCAATTAGCTTAACCTCAGTTGTATGTAAAATGCTAGAAACGGTCATACGAGACAGACTCGTAAATCACTTAGAGGAAAATAACATACTTAAAGATACTCAACACGGCTTTCGTAAAAAACGTTCCTGTTTAACAAACCTCTTAGACTTCTTCCACGATATCCTCAACCTCTACGATGAGAGTAAAGCTGTAGATAATATATACCTTGATTTTCAAAAGGCCTTTGACAAAGTTCCCCACAAACGTTTACTGCTAAAACTAAAACCGCATGGAATACAAGACGGTGTGTTGAAATGGATAGAAAATTGGCTCAGCGACAGAAAGCAAAGAGTAGTCATAAACTGTAAGGCATCTAAATGGACCAATGTAAGTAGCGGGGTACCCCAGGGATCGGTACTAGGACCACTTCTCTTTCTAATTTACATCAACGACATAGATGAGGGTCTCACCTGTACAATCTCAAAATTTGCTGACGAAACAAAAATTGCAAATAGCGTACTCTCAAAAGAACATGTTGACGATATGCAACACAATCTAGATAAATTGTCATGTTGGGCCCAAATTTGGCAAATGAGTTTCAATGCGGATAAATGTAAAGTACTACATATCGGATACCTAAATGAGAAAGCAAACTATTCGATGAATGGCACTCAGCTTAAGAATGTAAACAGAGAAACCGATCTGGGAGTAACAATATCGAGTAACCTAAAACCGAGTCAACAATGTTCAGAAGTTGTTAAGAAGGCAAACAAAATAATTGGCTTTATAGGCAGGTCATTTGAGCATAAATCCAAAGAAGTTATCCTAACCCTTTACAATTCCTTAGTCCGCCCTCTTCTGGAATACTGCGTTCAATCCTGGTGCCCTTATTACCAAAAAGATATAAACAAGCTAGAACGAGTTCAACGTAGAGTTACCAAAATGATTCCTAGCCTAAAGAACAAACCATACGAAGAGCGTCTTAGAGAATTAAATCTGTTTCCTTTAACCCAGCGCAGATTAGGAGGTGACTTAATTCAAGTGTTCAAAATCATCAAAGGCATCGACAATATGAACTGTAGTAAGTACTTCACTATCGACCAATCTAATTACACGCGGGGAAACGGTTGCAAAATTATTGGTAAATCTTTTAACTCACACGAATCTAAGAATTTCTTCTTCAATCGAGTTGTCAACTTGTGGAATGGGCTTCCCCGAAACGTTATAGACTGCATCACCGTTGATTCATTTAAACTCCGCGTAGACAAATATCTCGCATTAAACCCGCGACTGACTGCGTTTGTAAATGAATAACTTTATTTTATCCCCCCCTCAGTTACTAACCCATCTGTCCCCTACTAACTTCCTAATCCTGCCACGGACATTAGTTCCAGGGCAGTAATTCCCTTACCCACTCTAAACCACTGTTTGGACACTTGATCCTCAGTGTTTTGGAGGACAAGCAACCTAGAAGGGTCACTATATATGTTGTTGCTTGATTTCCTTTGTACTCCTTTGTACTTTGTACTCTCTCTATCTATCTTCTCACTCACTATCACACTCTCTCTCTCTCTCTATCTTCTCACTCACTATCACACTCTCTCTCTCTCTCTCTATCTTCTCACTCACTATCACACACTCTCTCTCTCTATCTATCTTCTCACTCACTATCACACTGTCTCTCTCTCTCTCTCTCTCAATCTATCTATCTTCTCACTCACTATCACACTCTCTCTCTCTCTTTCTATCTCACTCACTCTCGCTATCTATCTTCTCACTCACTATCACACTCTCTCTCTCTCTATCTATCTTTCTCACTCACTATCACTCTCTCTCTCTCTCTCTCTCTCTCAATCTATCTATCTTCTCACTCACTACTTGTTTAGATAAACTCAATGTAAATAAAACGCCAGGACCTGATACAATCTCGCCTAGAGTTCTAAAGGAAGCTAAGAATGAGCTCTCCAAACCACTGACATTACTATTCAATAAATCCTTGCAGTCTGGAACTATGCCTGATCAGTGGAAGCTAGCCAACGTAACACCGATATTCAAAAAAGGCAGCAAATCCCTACCCAGTAACTATCGTCCAATTAGCTTAACCTCAGTTGTATGTAAAATGCTAGAAACGGTCATACGAGACAGACTCGTAAATCACTTAGAGGAAAAAAACATACTTAAAGATACTCAACACGGCTTTCGTAAAAAAACGTTCCTGTTTAACAAACCTCTTAGACTTCTTCCACGATATCCTCAACCTCTACGATGAGAGTAAAGCTGTAGATATTATATACCTTGATTTTCAAAAGGCCTTTGACAAAGTTCCCCACAAACGTTTACTGCTAAAACTAAAAGCGCATGGAATACAAGACGGTGTGTTGAAATGGATAGAAAATTGGCTCAGCAACAGAAAGCAAAGGGTAGTCATAAACGGTAAGGCATCTAAATGGACCAATGTAAGTAGCGGGTACCCCAGGGATCGGTACTAGGACCAATTCTCTTTCTAATTTACATCAACGACATAGATGAGGGTCTCACCTGCACAATCTCAAAATTTGCTGACGATACAAAAATTGCAAATAGCGTACTCTCAAAAGAACAAGTTGACGATATGCAACACAATCTAGATAAATTGTCATGTTGGGCCCAAATTCGGCAAATGAGTTTCAATGCGGATAAATGTAAAGTACTACATGTCGGATACCTAAATGAGAAAGCAAATTATTCGATGAATGGCACTCAGCTTAAGAATGTAAACAGAGAAACTGATCTGGGAGTAACAATAGCGAGTAACCTAAAACCGAGTCAACAATGTTCAGAAGTTGTTAAGAAGGCAAACAAAATAATTGGCTTTATAGGCAGGTCATTTGAGCATAAATCCAAAGAAGTTATCCTAACCCTTTACAATTCCTTAGTCCGCCCTCTTCTAGAATACTGCGTTCAATCCTGGTGCCCTTATTACCAAAAGATATAAACAAGCTAGAACGAGTTCAACGTAGAGTTACCAAAATGATACCTAGCCTAAAGAACAAACCATACGAAGAGCGTCTTAGAGAATTAAATCTATTTCCTTTAACCCAGCGCAGATTAAGAGGCGACTTAATTCAAGTGTTCAAAATCATCAAAGGCATCGACAATATGAACTGTAGTAAGTACTTCACTATCGACCAATCTAATTACACGCGGGGAAACGGTTGCAAAATTATTGGTAAATCTTTTAACTCGCACGAATCTAAGAATTTCTTCTTCAATCGAGTTTCAACTTGTGGAATGGGCTTCCCCGAGACGTTATAGACTGCAGCACCGTTGATTCATTTAAATTCCGCCTAGACAAATATCTCGCATCAAACCCGTGACTGACTGCGTTTGTAAATGAATAACTTTATCCTCCCCTCAGTTACTAACCCATATGTCCCCTACTAACTTCCTAGTCCTGCCACGTTAGTGGCAGGGCAGTAGTTCCCTTTCCAATGTTCCCTTACCCACTCTAAACCACTGTTTGGACACTTGATCCTCAGTGTTTTGGAGGACAAGCAACCTAGAAGGGTCACTAGACCTGTTGTTGCTTGATTTCCTTTGTACTCCTTTGTACTATCACACTCTCTCTCTCTATCTATCTATCTTCTCACTCACTATCACTCTCTCTCTCTCTCTCTATCTATCGTCTCACTCTCTCTCTCTCAATCTATCTATCTTCTCACTCACTCTCTCTCTCTATCTATATATCTATCTTCTCACTCTCTCTCTCTATATATATATATATATATATATATATATATATATCGTCTCACTCACTACCACACTCTCTCTCTCTCTCTCAATCTATCTTCTCACTCATTATCACTCTCTCTTTCTCTCTATCTATCTATCTACTCACTCTCTCTCTCTCTCTCTCACTCTCTATCTCTCTAACTTCTCACTCACTATCACACTCTCTCTCTCTCTCTATTTATCGTCTCACTCTCGCTCTCTCTATCTTTTCACTCACTATCACTCTATCTCTCTCTATCTCTCTCTCTCTCTCTCTATCGTCTCACTCTCTCTCTCTCTCTCTCTTCATAAACTTAAATCAAAGCTTAAAGAAACTGACTGGAGCTTTCTGACTAACAAAAACGACATAAATACATCTTGGCAGTGTTTCACAACCACTCACCTTAAGGCAGTGCAAGACTGCATACCATCGAAAATACGGAGTTCAGGCCATAATGATAAGCCCAAATGGTGGAATAAAGATATTTCAGACTGTCTGCTTGCTAAAAAATTTGCTAATGATAGATTAAAATCCTCACAAAATGACGAAGAACGGGTGAAATTTGTAGAGCTACGAAGCAAAGCCAAAAAGTTAATTAAGCAAAGTAAAAAGACCCTGGAGTTACATGTTGCGAATCAAAGTAAAACAAACCCGATTTTTTTGTATAGTTATATCAGAAAGAAAAAAGTAGTTACTTCAACTGTTGGACCGTTAGTCGATGACAATGGAGAATACACCAAAGACGAAGTACAAATGAGTAATGCCCTCAATACCTTCTTTGCATCAGTTTTTACAACAGAAGACCTCAGTGATATCCCTACACCATCGCCGATTCAGATTGATAATTCAGATGTTCTAAGCAATATCACCGTTACAGAGAGAGAAGTATTGAATTGTTTAGATAAACTCAAGGTAAATAAAACACCTGGACCTGATACAATCTCGCCTAGAGTTCTAAAGGAAGCTAAGGATGAGCTCTCCAAACCACTGACATTGCTATTCAATGAATCCTTGCAGTCTGGGACTATGCCCGATCAGTGGAAGCTAGCCAACGTAACACCGATATTCAAAAAAGGCAGCAAATCCCTACCCAGTAACTATCGTCCGATTAGCTTAACCTCAATTGTATGTAAAATGCTAGAAACGGTCATAAGAGACAGACTCGTAAATCACTTACAGGCAAATAACTTATTTAAAGATATATACTCAACACGGCTTTCGTAAAAAACGTTCCTGTTTAACAAACCTCTTAGACTTCTTCCACGATATCCTCAACCTCTACGATGAGAGTAAAGCTGTAGATATTATATACCTTGATTTTCAAAAGGCCTTTGACAAAGTTCCCCACAAACGTTTACTGCTAAAACTAAAACCGCATGGAATACAAGACAGTGTGTTGAAATGGATAGAAAATTGGCTCAGCGACAGAAAGCAAAGAGTAGTCATAAACGGTAAGGCATCTAAATGGACCAATGTAAGTAGCGGGGTACCCCAGGGATCGGTACTAGGACCAATTCTCTTTCTAATTTACATCAACGACATAGATGAGGGTCTCACCTGTACAATCTCAAAATTTGCTGACGATACAAAAATTGCAAATAGCGTACTCTCAAAAGAACAAGTTGACGATATGCAACACAATCTAGATAAATTGTCATGTTGGGCCCAAATTTGGCAAATGGTTTCAATGCGGATAAATGTAAAGTACTACATATCGGATACCTAAATGAGAAAGCAAACTATTCGATGAATGGCACTCACCTTAAGAATGTAAACAGAGAAACCGATCTGGGAGTAACAATATCGAGTAACCTAAAACCGAGTCAACAATGTTCAGAAGTTGTTAAGAAGGCAAACAAAATAATTGGCTTTATAGGCAGGTCATTTGAGCATAAATCCAAAGTAGTTATCCTAACCCTTTACAATTCCTTAGTCCGCCCTCTTCTGGAATACTGCATTCAATCCTGGTGCCCTTATTACCAAAAAGATATAAACAAGCTAGAACAAGTTCAACGTAGAGTTACCAAAATGATACCTAGCCTAAAGAACAAACCATACGAAGAGCGTCTTAGAGAATTAAATCTATTTCCTTTAACCCAGCGCAGATTAAGAGGTGACTTAATTCAAGTGTTCAAAATCATCAAAGGCATCGACAATATGGACTGTAGTAAGTACTTCACTATCGACCAATCTAATTACACGTGGGGAAACGGTTGCAAAATTATTGGTAAATCTTTTAACTCACACGAATCTAAGAATTTCTTCTTCAATCGAGTTTTTGTCAACTTGTGGAATGGGCTTCCCCGAGAGTTATAGACTGCAGCACCGTTGATTCATTTAAACTCCGCTTAGACAAATATCTCGCATCAAACCCGCGACGGACTGCGTTTGTAAATGAATAACTTTATTTTATCCACCCCTCAGTTACTAACCCATCTGTCCCCTACTAACTTCCTAATCCTGCCACGGACATTAGTTCCAGGGCAGCAGTTCCCTTTCCAATGTTCCCTTACCCACTCTAAACCACTGTTTGGACACTTGATCCTCAGTGTTTTGGAGGACAAGCAGCCTAGAAGGGTCACTAGATCTGTTGTTGCTTGATTTCCTTTGTACTCCTTTGTACTCTATCTATCTATCGTCTTACTCTCTCTCTCTCTCTCTCTTTCTTTATTTATCTATCTATCTATCTATCTTCTCACTCACTATCACACTCTCTCTCTCAATCTATCGTCTTACACTCTCTCTCTCTATCTATCTATCTACTCACTCTCTCTCTCTCTCTATCTATCTATCTATCGTCTCACTCTCTCTCTCTCTCTCTCTCTCTCTCTCTCTCTCAATACATTTAAAATTCAATGATAAACATTGGTATAAGTCAATGGTGTAATTAAGAGGCCTACCCCTGATCATATTATGTAATTAAGAGGCCTACTCCTGATCATATTATGTAATTCAGAGGCCTACCCCTGATCATATGTAATTAAGAGGCCTACCCCTGATCATATGTAATTAAGAGGCCTACCCGTGATCATATGTAATTAAGAGGCCTACCCCTGATCATATGTAATTAAGAGGCCTACCCCTGATCATATGTAATTAAGAGGCCTACCCCTGATCATATGTAATTAAGAGGCCTACCCCTGATCATATGTAATTAAGAGGCCTACCCCTGATCATATATAATTAAGAGGCCTACCCCTGATCATATGTAATTAAGAGGCCTACCCCTGATCATATGTAATTAAGAGGCCTACCCTTGATCATATGTAATTAAGAGGCCTACCCCTGATCATATGTAATTAAGAGGCCTACCCCTGATCATATGTAATTAAGAGGCCTACCCCTGATCATATGTAATTAAGAGGCCTACCCCTGATCATATGTAATTAAGAGGCCTACCCCTGATCATATGTAATTAAGAGGCCTACCCCTGATCATATGTAATTAAGAGGCCTACCCCTGATCATATGTAATTAAGAGGCCTACCCCTGATCATATGTAATTAAGAGGCCTACCCCTGATCATAATATGTGTTTTTGTAATGATTTAATTGGTGCAGAGTAAACATATCAATCTTTCGCTCTCTCTTGTCTCCAAACACACACACACACAGACACAAACACACACACACACACACACACACACACACACACACACACACACACACACTTTTGTTCATGTGTGTAAGAAGGACACACCAATCAGGTTGCCTGTGACGAGCGAAGTCTCCCTTAAGGGGGGGTGACCTGTTTTTGTTCTGTCCTTTTCTATCTTTCTCTGGCTTGTATCCATTTGGCCCCATTCAGACTACTGTTTAAAGACGTTTATCCCCATCCAGGTGTCAATTTCATACTGGTGAGCGGTAGCGAGCCAGCATATTTTATATTTTTGTTTGACAGCAGGCTAAATTTGTACATTTTTCGATAGAAAAATGTCTCCGGCGAAGCCGGATTTCTTCATATAATGCTGGCTCGCTTTCGCTCGCCAGGAAAAAATCGACACCTAGATGGGGATAAAAGTCTTAAAATAGTTGGCTGAATGGGGCCCAATGGATACAAGCCAGAGAAAGAGAGAAAAGGACAAAAATAACAAAAAGCAGGTCACCCCCCTTAAAGCCGAAAGAGTGATATACTGTATATATATATATATATATATATATATATATATATATATATATATTATAGTTTGTTAAATTATTTTAAGGATTTTGCTTGCTTATGTCATTTCCGTGTAGTTTATTCTAGTTTGTCGCCTTGGCTAACATGAACGCCTTCCCAGACTGCCTTCAAACTAACAAAAAATCCCACTCGGTCCCTCTTCAAGCTAAATGTGTACATTTGTTGACATAAAACTGTCCCGGCCTAAAACCAGGACTAACTCTTAAATTACAGGCTCGCTATTGCGACTGAATGGGGTGGAGTGTCATATTACAGGCTCGCTATTGGGGCTGAATGGGGTGGAGTGTCATATTACAGGCTCGCTATTGTGGCTGGATGGGGTGGAGTGTCATATTACAGGCTCGCTATTGGGGCTGGATGGGGTGGAGTGTCAAATTACAGGCTCGCTATTGGGGCTGAATGGGGCGGAGTGTCATATTACAGGCTCGCTAGTGCGGCTGAATGGGGTGGAGTGTCATATTACAGGCTCGCTATTGGGGCTGAATGGGGTGGAGTGTCATATTACAGGCTCGCTATTGTGGCTGAATGGGGTGGAGTGTCACATTACAGGCTCGCTATTGCGACTGAATGGGGTGGAGTGTCATATTACAGGCTCGCTATTGCGACTGAATGGGGTGGAGTGTCATATTACAGGCTCGCTAGTGCGGCTGAATGGGGTGGAGTGTCACATTACAGGCTCGCTATTGCGACTGAATGGGGTGGAGTGTCATATTACAGGCTCGCTATTGTGGCTGAATGGGGTGGAGTGTCATATTACAGGCTCGCTATTGCGGCTGAATGGGGTGGAGTGTCATATTACAGGCTCGCTATTGCAGCTGAATGGGGTGGAGTGTCATATTACAGGCTCGCTATTGCGGCTGAATGGGGTGGAGTGTCATATTACAGGCTCGCTATTGGGGCTGAATGGGGTGGAGTGTCATATTACAGGCTCGCTATTGCGGCTGAATGGGGTGGAGTGTCATATTATAGGCTCGCTATTGCGGCTGAATGGGGTGGAGTGTCATATTACAGGCTCGCTATTGGGGCTGAATGGGGTGGAGTGTCATATTACAGGCTCGCTATTGTGGCTGAATGGGGTGGAGTGTCATATTACAGGCTCGCTAGTGCGTCTGAATGGGGTGGAGTGTCATATTACAGGCTCGCTATTGGGGCTGAATGGGGTGGAGTGTCATATTACAGGCTCGCTATTGAGGCTGAATGGGGTGGAGTGTCATATTATAGGCTCGCTATTGCGGCTGAATGGGGTGGAGTGTCATATTACAGGCTCGCTATTGGGGCTGAATGGGGTGGAGTGTCATATTACAGGCTCGCTATTGAGGCTGAATGGGGTGGAGTGTCATATTACAGGCTCGCTAGTGCGGCTGAATGGGGTGGAGTGTCATATTACAGGCTCGCTATTGGGGCTGAATGGGGTGGAGTGTCATATTACAGGCTCGCTATTGCGGCTGAATGGGGTGGAGTGTCATATTATAGGCTCGCTATTGCGGCTGAATGGGGTGGAGTGTCATATTACAGGCTCGCTATTGGGGCTGAATGGGGTGGAGTGTCATATTACAGGCTCGCTATTGAGGCTGAATGGGGTTGTCATATTACAGGCTCGCTATTGGGGCTGAATGGGGTGGAGTGTCATATTACAGGCTCGCTATTGCGGCTGAATGGGGTGGAGTGTCATATTACAGGCTCGCTATTGCGGCTGAATGGGGTGGAGTGTCATATTATAGGCTCGCTATTGCGACTGAATGGGGTGGAGTGTCATATTACAGGCTCGCTATTGGGGCTGAATGGGGTGGAGTGTCATATTACAGGCTCGCTATTGAGGCTGAATGGGGTGGAGTGTCATATTACAGGCTCGCTAGTGCGGCTGAATGGGGTGGAGTGTCATATTACAGGCTCGCTATTGTAGCTGAATGGGGTGGAGTGTCATATTACAGGCTCGCTATTGGGGCTGAATGGGGTGGAGTGTCATATTACAGGCTCGCTATTGTGGCTGAATGGGGTGGAGTGTCATATTACAGGCTCGCTATTGTGGCTGAATGGGGTGGAGTGTCATATTACAGGCTCGCTATTGAGGCTGAATGGGGTGGAGTGTCATATTACAGGCTCGCTATTGGGGCTGAATGGGGTGGAGTGTCATATTACAGGCTCGCTATTGAGGCTGAATGGGTGGTGTCATATTACAGGCTCGCTATTGGGGCTGAATGGGGTGGAGTGTCATATTACAGGCTCGCTATTGAGGCTGAATGGGGTGGAGTGTCATATTACAGGCTCGCTATTGGGGCTGAATGGGGTGGAGTGTCATATTACAGGCTCGCTATTGGGGCTGAATGGGGTGGAGTGTCATATTACAGGCTCGCTATTGAAACTGAATGGGGTGGAGTGTCATATTTTGGATAAACTAATGGAGTACAAGTCTTAAGGGGGGTGACCTGCTTTTTGTTATTACTGTCCTTTTCTCTCTTTCTCTGGTTTGTATCCATTTGGCCCCATTCAGCCAACTATTTTAAGACTTTTATCCCCATCTAGGTGTTGATTTCTTCCTGGCGAGCGACAGCGAGCCAGCATTATATGAAGAAATCCGGCTTCGCCGGAGAAATTTTTCTATCGAAAAATGTACAAATTTAGCCTGCTGTCAAACAAAAATAAAAAATATACTGGCTCGCTACCGCTCACCATTAAAAAATTGACACCTGGATTGGGATAAACGTCTTAAACCAGTAGGCTGAATGGGGCCAAATGAATACAGGCCAGAGAAAGATAGAAAAGGACAGAACAAAAACAGGTCACCCCCCTTAAAATCTCCCAAAATAACACAGCGAGTCAGCGAGGTCCAAAAAGCTCAATTAAGGGTAAAGAGAACATTGCAAGAGTTAGTACGATGACGTCACATTTAATTTGATTCTGGCTAATATCAGATACTCATTTAGCTTTGGAAATGTCTCTGTGATCTGTGCCCCATAAATATTTTCTTTCCTCTCGCTTATGGGGGGTGACTCTGTTTTTGTTCTGTCCTTTTCTATCTTTCTCTGGCTTCTATCCATTTGGCCCCATTCAGCCTACTGTTTTAAGACGTTTATCCCCATCCAGGTGTCGATTTTTTCTTGGCGAGCGATAACAAGCCAGCATTGTATGGAGAAATCTGGCTTCGCCGGAGACATTTTTCTATCGAAAAATGTACAAATTTAGCTTGCTGTCAAAACAAAAATATATATGTGCTGGCTTCGCTACCGCTCGCCAGGAAAATATTGACTCCTGGATGGGAGTAAACGTCTTCAAACAGTAGGCTGAATGGGGCCGAATGGATACAAGCCAAACAGAGAGGGAGAGAAAGAGAAAAAAGCGAGGTGGGCCCCCTTAAGCATTAGGCTATGCACAGTGCAGTTGGGTACAGTTGTTGTTGTTGTTGTTCCCCAAGCTGCCTGACCGAACAGCCCCAAGGCCCCGAGCAAGACCAAGGCCATAACCGAGCACCCCCACAGAACCCTCCCAGCCGACCACAATAAAGCATGGGTGACCGAAGCCACTCCATGGCGGGGAGCTGAGGAGGGCGACAGAAACGCCCGGGAAACCAAAGCCCCACCCAGGGCCCTGTGCCCCTCAGCAATTATGAAGAGAAAGCTGAGGGGCAAAGGAAAAAATGTGACGCTTTGGCTTCCAATCTTGGTAGATTGGGAGGTCAATCCACGGAAGAGGGGCCATGAGCCGTGTTAATTTTTCTACTACACAGTGTTCACGGTGTTTTGTGCCGGCCATGGTTGACTTGTGGAATAAGTTGCCAAATGAGCTAGTCAATTCAGCTCATATCTCCATTTTTAAGTCTAGAGTTAATGCTTTTTTGCAGCATTAATTCTAATTTTTAAACTTATTTTATTCTATTTTATTGTATTATATTTATACTTGATATCCTCCACTGCATAATATGTTATCTGTGTTTAATATGTGTATATGTACAGTACAGTATACAGTATATGTGTATATGTACAGTACAGTATACAGTATATGTTTTTATTTTTTCCTAAGTTGCCGTAGTCTCTCTCCAGTGCCTCCGGGTGTTTTGTGTGGATTGATCTTAATGGTGTTTCTGCACCCTGGTTGGAGACTTCGGCATCTCATATAATAATAATAATAATAAGAGACGCCGTCACTTGAGATCTAGAAAATATATAAGTAAAAGGAACAGTCAGATTAAGCTATGGGTATGGCAGAGATCGCTCAGTTCTCACTCTGATAGACCAGCCCATCACCACATGACTAGAACCCAATCCTCTCAGCATCAGCTAGGAAAGGCCCTAGAAAGCCGCCTTTGGCGGGGGGATAGCTCCCCTATTTCAACCCCTTTTGGGGTTGGGCACCCGCTCTGTTGGGTACAGTAGGCTACATGATTAGATTAATATCCATTATTCGCTAAATAGATATCAATCGTGGTCAAGTGCTGTACTTATAACTGTCTTGCTGGTATAATGGTTAGAGGCTGTAAGTTATGTATGTGATATCCTGGGTTCGAATCCTGGAAGAATCTCATGCTTTCATTAATTTTATTTGAGGTGTTATTGATATTAATTTTAACCCTTTCAGTGCGGGTGACGTCCCTTTAATTATATTTTGGCTACTATTAGACGATTTTATTCAGTTTATATAGGAAGGATCTCTAACCATTAAACGGATACAAACTATATTAATTAACCCTTTTAACTACCACAGATCTCTCCTAAGCTTCATAAAATCCGCTAAATAAAAACGGAATCCAATAATAAAACGTTACCCGCACCAAAAGGATTAAAAATTATACTAAAAATATATACTGCAACTGTATTCCCTAATCTTCATAAAAAAGTTTAATAGTAGCCAGAACAAAGATTATAATAGAGTCCTGCTACACCAAGATTATAATAGAGTCCTGCTACACCAAGATTATAATAGAGTCCTGCTACACCAAGATTATAATAGAGTCCTGCTACACCAAGATTATAATAGAGTCCTGCTACACCAAGATTATAATAGAGTCCTGCTACACCAAGATTATAATAGAGTCCTGCTACACCAAGATTATAATAGAGTCCTGCTACACCAAGATTATAATAGAGTCCTGCTACACCAAGTATCACAGTAGAGTAATAAGCTTGCCTGGCCTCAACTTTAATTAAAAGCAGCGAGGGTAATTATACGGCAATTACTGAAACTTTCCAGGTGTGAGGCATTATCCCAGTTTTGGTCCGAGGGGGATATTTTTTTACCTTTCCCTGTTTTGCTTTATTAGTTTGGAGATTATTAGACGATTTGTCCCATTGTTTTGGCGATAATAAGACACTTCACCCCATCCAGGTGTCTGTGGTTTTTTTCTTTTTTTTTCTGGGCGAGCGATCGCATGCCTGTAACTTAAAAGAAATCGGTCTTTGGCCGGGAAATAATTGTTCTATTGATAAATGTACAAATTGAGCTTGAAAGGGGTATGGGTGGATGTTTTTTTAATTTGAAGGAAGGGGCAAAACAAAATGACACTGCTCGAACATGGCACCTGAATGGGGTGAAGCATCTTATAATCACCAAGCGCCTTAAGGGGAGATTTCTACTTGAGGGATTATTTTCTGGACCTCTTTCTCCCTCGTGTTTAGCCCCATTGCTTTTGAGATTTTAAGATGTTCGCCCCATTTGTTTGGCGATTTTAAGAACTTTTGTCCCATTTTAAGACCTTTCGTCCCATTTAGGTGTCATTTTTTTCCTGGCGAGCGATAGCGAGCCTGTAATTTAAGAGGAACCGGCCTTTGGCCAGGACATTTTTCTACCGAAATATGTACAAATTTATCTGGAAAGGGAGCCTAGGGGGTGTAATTTTAAGCTTGATGGAGGACTAGGGAACAAACTAAAAACATCCCCTTCACCACCATTACGTAATTGTCATCATATTCTGGTTACCGTTAGCCGATTTTCTTTAGTGTATAATGTACCTCTACGACTCAAATGGGTAAATACGATCTTAATAAAGCCTCTTAAATATAAAACATAGGTCCTTCTAAACTGCATAAAATCATCTAATTTTAGCCAGAGTCCAAGAAAGTAAGGAGTCATGGTGCTGCGGGGGTTGGAATCTGCGAAAAATGGAGTGAACCATGGGAGGTATAAAACTCTCTCTCTCTCTCTCTCTCTCTCTCTCTCTCTCTCTCTCTCTCTCTCTCTCTCTCTCTCTCTCTCTCTCTCTCCCCCTCTTCTCTCTCTCTCTCCCTCTCTTTCTCTCTCTCTCTCTCTCTCTCTCTTTTATCTCTCTCATCTCTCTCTCTCTTCTCTTTAATCTCTCTCATCTCTCTCTCTCTCCTCTCCTCTTCTCTTCTCTCCCTCCTTCTCTCTCTCTCTCTCTTCTCTCTCTTCTCTGAAAGATTTAAAGAAATATTCATGAGTGCTCAAAAGAAACATATCCCAATGCGTAAAGACACAGTAAGAAAATAAACAAACCCCTTTGGTACGATATAAATATCAGTAGAGCAATTAGGGAAAGAAATCGTTTATACAACTTAAAGAGAGAAACAAAGAATAATACCATATGTAAGCAATACCTGGCCGCCAGAAGAAAAGTAAAATCACTAATAAAAACAGCAAAGAGGAATTATGAATTAAGCATAGCTAAAGATATTAAACCAATCCTAAGCAATTTTACAGATACATTAACAGTAGCAAACAAATCAAAAGCGGGATAGGACCCATACTTAACACTCAAGGTGTTCTAGAAACAGATAGCAAAGACATAGCCTCTACACTTAACAATTATTTCAGCTCCGTTTTTACCACTGCTGCCAACACGAACACTCCACAAGCTACTAATCAAACAAGCAACATTGTGCTCCCTGACTTCAAATTAGCCAATCAAGCGTCACTAGACAGATTGAATTACTGAAAATAAATAAATCTCCCGGCCCAGACCTATTCATCCCTAAAATCCTAAAAATGGTCAAAGATGAAGTTGCCGAACCCCTAACCAAAATGTTTAACATGTCACTCCAATGGACAATTACCCACTGACTGGAAGACAGCGAATATTACACCGATATTTAAAAAGGGAGATAAAAACAACCAGGGAATTACAGACCCATTAGCTTAACTTCCGTTGTTGTAAAACTATTAGAATCAATTATAAGAGACGAACTTGTACTTTTCATAGAGAATAAATATTAATAATAGTCAACACGGCTTCAGAGCAAAAAAATCATGCCTAACGAACCTTATCGAATTTTATGACAACCTATTTAAGATTAATGATTTTACCAAAAGTCTTGATATAGTGTACTTGGACTTCCAGAAGGCCTTCGACAAGGTCCCTCATAATAAATTACTTCAGAAGGTCGAGAATCTAGGAATACAAGGCAACACACTTAATTGGATAAGGAATTGGTTAAGCGAAAGAAAACAGAGAGTAATTATTAATGGAGTGGAATCAGAATGGACTCCGGTGACTAGTGGAGTCCCACAGGGTTCAGTTCTGGGCCCATTATTATTCATAATATATATTAATGATTTAGACAACGGCATTAATAACATAATTTCCAAATTCGCCGATGACACTAAAATAGGAAATGCAATAATATCAGAAAGCGATAGAAGTAGCCTGCAATCAGATTTAAACAAGATATCAGAGTGGTCAGAAAATTGGCAGATGCCCTTTAACGTAAACAAATGCCTGATACTACAAATAGGCTCCCGAAACAACAAATACGAATACCATATGAATGGAGAAAAGATAAAGAGCGTATCACAGATAAAAGACCTAGGAGTGCTTATCAATGAAAATCTAAAATCTACAAGCCAATGCACCGCAGCATCTAACAAAGCAAATAGAGCGCTAGGTTTCATTAAAAGAAATTTTCATTGTCATAGTAAAGACATAGTTGTACCACTATATAAAAGTATTGTGAGGCCACATCTGGAGTATGCTGTGCAGTTTTGGTCTCCCTACTTAAAAAAAGACATAGAGAAACTAGAATCCGTTCAGCGTAGAGCAACAAAGTTAATCCCTTCCCTTAGAAATAAGCCATACAATGAGAGATTAAGAGAACTCGACCTGTTTTCGCTTAAGAAACGGAGAATAAGGGGACAGCTGATAGAGTGTTTTAAGATACTAAAAGGCTTTAGTAACGTAAATTCTAATAATCTATTTAAGATAGCCAAAGAAGGTTCCACAAGAGGAAACAAATTAAAACTAACAGGCAGGAAAGCGAACCTAGACATAACTAAAATTTCTTCACCCACAGTATTATTAATGAGTGGAATAAGCTCCCTAATGAAGTTATTGACAGTGACTCAATATACACATTTAAAAAAAGGTTAGACACATATCACAGAAAAGTTGGTCTGCAGTAGAAGCTGATCACTGATAAGAGAACCTGGCGGAAATGAAAACGTTTTCAGTTGGAAAAAAAAAAAAAAAAAAAAAGTGAAGGTGTGCATGCCTTTTCCTTTCCATTTCTAACTATACTATAAATTCCTTCAGGCGATTTCCAAGCCCTGCAAGGTTATTCACTTCTAACTATTTTCATGTACGGCATATTGCCGGAGGGAGCGGAGGGTGGGGAGAGAGCCTTCATCTTTGCTATCCTTTCCTTCCACTTTCTCTTAGGGTTGCTATCTCTATTAGGATTAAGTCCTGGTCACCTCGTAGGGATCGTAAGATCTGTGTGGCCAGTGTATCTATGTAAATCTATGTAAATCTATGTACATCTCTCTCTCTCTCTCTCTCTCTCTCTCTCTCTCTCTCTCTCTCTCTCTCTCTCTCTCTCTTTTCAGGCCAACCAAGATCGATCGATCAATGGTTGGGGTAAAGTAAGCAAGTAAAGTAATTTGGATATAGGAAGAATAAGTTGAGAAATGAGAAGTAAAGACTGACGGACTGATGGCTGGAGTCAAGTAGAAGCGTAGAGTAATTTGGATATAGGAAGCATAAGTTGAAAAATGAGAAGTACAATCCCGCTAATAAGTGATGTCTCGGCACCAATTATATTTTGATCATATAATTGGTGTCATCAATATTTACTCATGGTTTCTTCTTTTTTAATGAAATATACAAACATGTTCCTACATTTACCCGCCCTATTCAACATCTGACAGACATTAATACACCACAGAGCCAGCCAAACGTAAGGACAGCTGGGACATGACTTATTAGGGCGACCGTACAATCGCGCTAATAAATTATGTCTCGGCACCAAATATGTTTGATCAATAATTGGTATCAGCAATATCTAAGCTTCGTTACTTCATATCGAGTGAATTATACAAACATGTTCCTGCACATACCCACTCTATTCAACATCTGACAGACATTAATACAGCACAGAGCGAGCCAAACGTAATGACAGCTGGGACATAACTTATTAGCGCGACCGTACAGTAAAAGGTAAAAAAAAAGACTTGGGCTCAACCAAGTTGCTCCATTGTTTAAGGGAGCCCTCCTCGCTTTTCTTGTCTTTCTCTCTCTCTTTGGCTTGTATCCATTCGGCCCCATTCAGCTTACTTTTTTAAGACGTTTATTCCCATCCAGGTGTCAATATTTTCCTGGCGAGCGGTAGCAAGCCAGCATATATATATTTTGTTTTTGACAGCAAGCTAAATTTATAAATTTTTCGATAGACAAATGTCTCCGGCGAAGCCGGATTTCTCCATACAATGCTGGCTCGCTATCGCTCGCCAGGAAGAAATCGACACCTGGATGGGGATAAACGTCTTACAACAGTTGGCTGAATTGGGCCGAATGGATATAAGCCAGGGAAAGAAAGAAAAGGAGATAAAGAGAAAAAAAAGCCGGTGTTTTTGCAAAGGTGCATCTGGTGTAAATACTGATATTGGTGTTGGTGGTGTAGAGAGAGAGAGAGGCCGCTGATGATGTTGGTGAAGGTGGGAGATGATGGAGGTGAAGAAGGAGATGGTGATGGTGTTGATCCCCTCGATGATGGTCTGACGAATCCCCCTGGTGGTGAGGAGATGAGGGTGGATTCGGGCGATAAAAAACAAAACAAAAAAAATACGAAACAAAATGGAGTCAAGTAGAAGAGTAGAATGGAGTAAAGTAGAAGAGTAGAGTAGTTTGGATCGAGGAAGAATAAGTTGAGGCGATTATAGTCAGTTAGTTAAAATAGCACTTCAGAGGCTATCAACCTTATTGGATTATTAAGGGGAGGTATTTAGTTTCTTCCCTAGAACTCCATCAAACTTAAAATTACACCCCGAAGACCCCCTTTCAAGATAAATTTGTACATTTTTCGGTAGAAAAATGTCCCGGCCAAAGGCCGGTTCCTCTCAAATTACAGGCTCGCTATCGCTCGCCAGGAAAAATCGACACCTAAATGGCACGAAAGTTCTTAAAATTGACAGAAATGGGGCGAAAGTTCTTAAAATCGCCAAACTAAAGTGGGCGAGCGTCTTAAAATCTCAAAAGCGATGGGGCTAGACATGAGGGAGAAAGGGGTCAAGAAAAAAGTCCTTCAAGTGGAAACCTCCCCTTAAGCCAGCCCACTGTAAGTCAAGAACAGCGTCAGGACTGGGGACTCTATTCGAGTACTCCAGTCCTTTGTATAGGGCCAGACCAGATGGATGGAGTATAATACGAAAGAAGAGTAATTGGACAGAGGAAGAACAAGCTGAGAAGTGAGAAGTACAGTAGAAGACTGAAAGTTCTCTGGCTCAACCAAGTTGCTTCATTGATGATGATGATGATGGCTTGAGTAAAGTAGGAGATTGGAGAGTTTTAAAGGCAGCGGTAATTACTGAAACTTTCCAGGTGTGAAGTGTTAATCCTCTCAGAATTCTAGGAGACATTACTATTACTATTTGTTTAATTTCTGGCCGCTATTAGACAGATTAATTAAAACTAGGAAAGGTTGGGAGAGAGGTATCCTGACCAGGATTCGAACCCACTCACTCCAGGTATATTTGGGAGAGTCGGGCACCATAACCACTCGGCCATGAGCGGTGCCCGACTCTCCCAAATATACCTGGAATGAGTGGGTTCGAATCCTGGTCAGGTTACCTCTCTCCCAACCAGTCGTACACTATCATTAGATTTTAGGAAAGGTATGGAGTCAGAGGGTTGATTGGGCCAGTTTTTATGCTTTTAAGGGGATATTTCCACTTGAGGGACTTTTTTCTTGACTCCTTTCTCCCTCATGTCTAGCCCCATTGCCTTTGAGATTTTAAGACGTTTGCCCCATTAGTTTGGTGATTTTTAAGAA
>CM064504.1:70199087-70326587 GCA_032716605.1 Paralithodes platypus | reverse complement strand
ATGTACTGTATGTACTGTATGTACTCAGACCCATTTTTTCCTTCTTTTATTTCTGGGGGTGGCCGACTCGAGACAGAGCCCGAATAGGGACAACACAGCACAACAAAAAACAATGAACACATAAAAACAAAACACAAATTCACACACATCTAGGTCACCCTTCCTAATCTGAATAAAATCGTCTAATAATAGCCTGAAAGGAGAAACAAAATGCGGATCGGATCTTGAAAGGGTGTAATTATTTCCCGCCGATCGCTACGCCACGCCGAAAGCCGACGACAAAACGAGCAATTTAGCGGCGGATGTATCGAAGCCACAGGAGAGACGGTCGTTTTTCTGGTCCCCTTCTCCCTCGTGTTTAGTCTCATTATTTTTTAGATTTTTAGACGTTTGGCTCATTTGTTAGGCGATTTCAAGACCTTTCGTCCCATTTCGTTATAAATTTTAAGACCAATCGTGCCATTTAGGTGTCGATTTTTTCCTGGCGAGCGATAGCGAACCTGTAATTGTAAGAGGAACCGGCCTTCGGCCGGGAAATTTTTCTACCGAAAAATTTACAAATGTATCTTGTCTAGGGGATGTTTTTCTAAGTTTGAGGGATGTCTAGCGAGGAAACTAAGAATTTATGAATGAATGAATGTATAGGCCAAAAAAACAGTCAGTGTCCCCTTAACCCCTTCTGTACCGGCGTCGTCTTGTTGTATTATTCTGGTTACTATTAGACGATTTTAGCCAGTTTATAAAGGGCCTCCAGCAAATTGACAGGCTTCGAACTGCCTCTTAATCCTTTTTACAGCCAAAGATCCATGGTTAACTTTTTGGGCGATTTTTGCATGTATCCATTATTTTTCTAGTTTCCTCCTTAGGCCTCCGTCACATTTAAAACAAAACATCCATCAGATTCCCCCTTCTAGATTAATTTGTACATATTTCGGTAGAAAAAATGTGGTTCTTCCAACATTACAGGCTCACTATCGTTCGCCAGGGAAAAAATCGACACCTAAATAGCACGAAAGGTCTAAATATTGACGAAGAAATGGGGCGAAAGGTCTTCAAATCGACTAACTAATGGGGCAAACATATTAACATCTGAAAACTAATGGGGCTAAACATGAGGGAGAAAGTGGTCCAGAAAACCGGCCCATCCCCCCTTAAGCTGCATTTAATCGCCTAATTCATGGCAAGAATCTAATCAATATGACGTTACCAGAAGGGGTTAACAAAATGGCTACTATTATGTATTATTTATGATCAATTTTCGCCTCCATTTTGGGTGTAGTTTGTATCTAGGAGCTTGTAATCGTGTATACTAGTATTTAAGGGGAGATATGGTGCTTTTCTAGACCACCTTCTCCCTCATCTTTCGTCCCATTATTTTGGCGATTATATGAACTTTCGCCCCATTTCTGTCAATTTTAAGACCTTTCCTGCCATTTAGGTGACGATTATTTCCTGGCGAGCGATAGCGAGCCTGTAATTTAAGAGGAACCGGCCTTCGGCCGGGACATTTTTCTACCGAAAAATTTACAAATTTGTCTTGAAAGGAGGTCTAGGGGGCGTCTTTTTAAGCTTGATGGAGGTCTAGTGAGGAAACTAGAAAAATAATAAATAAATGAAAAACTCGAATACGAATACACAGCAACTATAAAATCAAAATAGTGGGATAATTCGTCCACTTGCTAGTTTCGTTCTATAAGGAAGTTGGAGCCGTAGACATCGATATTTAGCAGAATTCCCAGCTAAAGTGTGGTCGCCGTACACTTATAGATACATGCAAGCAAGTTTAACATACTTGTTATCCATCAGAGACTTACATTATTAGTGCATTTTTGGTAATATCGATGTTTACGGCTCCAACTTCCGTATAGCCTGAAACTCGCAGGAGGTCAATTGTATCGGATGCAAGGCTCCGAACCATACAGCTGATACATTTGGTCGTGTGTCGCCATATTCAGGTTTTGCCACTCAAAGGCGGAAAGGATTGGACGAACTGCAAAACTGTAATAAGACTGGATATGCCCAAACTACACAAGCCTATCTGAGAGAGAGAGAGAGAGAGAGAGAGAGAGAGAGAGAGAGAGAGAGAGAGAGAGAGAGAGAGAGAGAGAGAGAGAGAGAGAGAGAGAGAGAGAAAGAGAGAGAGAGAGAGACTGTAATAAGACTGGATATGCCCAAACTACACAAGCCTATCTACCAGTACAAAAATGTTTAAACTTAAGGGAGCCCATCTCGCTTTTTTACCCACATCCAAGTGTTAATATTTTCCTGGCGAGCGGTAGCGAGCCAGTATATATATATATATATATATATATATATATATATATATATATATATATATATATATATTCTTTAATACATACGAGGTTGAAAGAAATGGCAATTTCTGCGTTGGAAATTTTATTATTCAAAGTTTCCAGGTCTCTGATGAGTTTTCGCTGGGTGGCAGGAAGTAGATGAATGAGATGAGCAAACTGCATGGTGGTACAGGGTTACATAAATATGTACCACCATGAACTTTGCTCATCTCCTTCATCTACTTCCTGCCACCCAGCGAAAACTCATCAGAGACCTGGAAACTTTGAATAATAACATTTCCAACGCAGAAATTGCCATTTTTTTCAACCTCGTATGTATTAAAGACAATTTATTACCTGGCTTTACTAACATATATATATATATATATATATATATATATATATATATATATATATATACATTTGTTTACACCAAGCTAAATTTGTAAATTTTTCGATAGAAAAATGTCTCCGGCGAAGCCGGATTTCTCCATACAATGCAAATACAAATGCAAAACAAAAAATCGACACCTAGATGGGGATAAACGTCTTAAAACAGTTGGCTGAATGGGGCCAAATGGATACAAGTCGGAGAAAGAGAGATAAGGAGAGAAAGATAAAAACAAACAGGTGACCCCCCTTAATAACCGGAAGGGTTGATAAGCTCTGAAGTCCTATTATTTAACTAACTAATCAAAGGCGGACAGATCTGTAACAACTGCAAAACTGTAATAATACCCAAATTACACAAGTTTATCTACCAGTAAAAAAAAAGGTGTTTAAACATAAGCTGATTAACACTACCTTCACTTCCATTAGTACCAGGATGGGGGGGGGGGAGAGAGAGAGAGAGAGACAGAGTGAGAGATGGGAGAGAGATAGAGAGAGAGAGAGAGAGAGAGAGAGAGGGGGGCGAGAGAGAGTGAGAGAGTGAGTGAGAGAGAGAGAGAGATACTCAGACCACACAGACTTTGTGGTCCCTACTAGGTGGTCCGATCTTAATACTAATAGACAGGGACAGTTTATAGTAGAAGAATAGGAGAGCAAAGTAAGAACAGAGAGAGAGAGAGAGTGTGTGAGAAATAATACAACTATAGTCTATAAATTCACCTGGCGGAAAATTCAACCACTAGGCTTTTGATTTGTGGATACATGATGGAAAGGTATGATGTAGCTACTATATCTCTGTCATATTATGTAGCTACTATATCTCTGTCATATTATGTAGCTACTATATCTCTGTCATATTATGTAGCTACTATATCTCTGTCATATTATGTAGCTACTATATCTCTGTCATATTATGTAGCTACTATATCTCTGTCATATTATGTAGCCACTATATCTCTGTCATATTATGTAGCTACTATATCTCTGTCATATTATGTAGCTACTATATCTCTGTCATATTATGTAGCCACTATGTCTCTGTCATATTATGTAGCCACTATATCTCTGTCATATTATGTAGCTACTATATCTCTGTCATATGATGTAGCTACTATATCTCTGTCATATTGAGAGGGAGGTAGTTGCCTTTTCTGGACCTCCTTCTTTCTTATTTTTAGCCCCATTATTTTGTCGATTTTAGGACATTTCGCCCCATTTTGTTGTCAATATTAAGACCTTTCGTGCCATTTAGGTGTCGAATTTTGTCATGGTGAGCGATAGCGAACCTGGAAATTTGGAAGAACCGGCCTTCTACCGAGACAGTTTTCTACCGAAAAATGTACAAATTAATCTTGAAGGGGGATCCTGAGAACTTGTTTTAAGCTTGATGGAGGCTTAGGGAGGAAACTAAAATAATCAATCTATCTATCTATCTATATGCTCAGGCCCAATCCCCACTCTTCCCATTTTTATTTTTATTTTCTATTTTCTATTATTTATTTATTTATTTTTTCTTGGGGGTGGCCGACTCAAGACAGCGCAAGAACAGGGAAACCACAAAACTCAACATAAAACAACGAACAAACACAGATAAAACCTAAACTCACACACATCTAGGTCACCCAGGAGAAGACCCAGAGACCAGGGTCACCAAGGTCGCTCCAGCACTCCCCCAGCCCCCGACCACCTGGAGAGGTTCCGATCTTGGCAGGCAGACATGCAACGGAGCCACCCGCCCACCACACTTCCAGGTGCACCCTTCATATTAATCGTCTCCCCGAGCCAGGCGCCTGATGGACTATTATCTAGTTCAACTTGCGCCCGACCCCTTCCCCCAAATGAGCACGTGTTCACTCAACTATTCACAAGCATTATCCATTCATTCCTGTTTATTACCACTTCCCTTGCCTGATCTATAGTCATTCCTCTATCATCCAAAGCTTATTTTACACAGTCTCTCCATCTCAATGGGGGTCTTCCTGCCCTTCTATCTCCCCTTGTATCTGACTCATATATTCTCTCTGTAAGCCTTTAATCTTCCATTCGTTCAATATGACCATACCAGCTCATCACCCTTCTGTCCACTCTGGCTGACAAATGTTCCTGCTGCCCCACTCTCCTACGTATCTCTTCATTCCTCAATCCTTCTCTATGAGTAACTCCAAACATACTCCTCAAGCAGCTCATCTCCATCACATCCAGCTTTCTTCTCTCCTTTTTCTTCAGAGCCCATGAATCATCTGATGAATCAGGTGTTTTGTCTTGAGTGATTCCTATCACATCTGTTTCCAATAACTTTCGAAGATCTAGCTCATCCTTTAAAGGAGACTCCTGTGAAGCTACATGAAGCAAAGTAGATACAGAATTACCACCCTTACAGTCAGTGGTTCCATCTAACATTGCCCCGAGTTTGGAAGGAATCAAATGTATATTATCTTTAGCAGCTTGACCATACACAAAGTTGTAGTATTGATCACCTCCGACTATCACTTGTAAATCATCAAACATCTCCTTGTCTGTAGGATCTGCTAGAATAAAGCCCTTTAAATTCATGTGCTCTACAACGCTGCTCCTACCCGACATACTAATACGAGATGGAAAATTCTTAACAACTAATGCTTCTACAGGAACTGGTCCATCAGACGTGGCAACACTAAACTGCACTACATCAAATTCCTTTGCATCACCTTGCATGTTGAAACTATCTATAGTCTCAGTTACTTTCTTTACCTTGCGCATTTGTAGGCTATCTGCCAACCTCTGTAAGACGAAAGTTCTCTGGCTACCTTGATCAAACAAACATCTGATTTTCCTGGTATTACCATTTTTCAGCATAATTGGTGCTATAGCAATTGGCAACATGGTTGACTGAACACTTGGTTTCGAACTGTTAGTTATACTCACATTCAAAGCAGTCGCTCCCTGTTCTGGTGTACTATCATCAGTGTTAACCTTTCGTTTATCACAAAGTATAGTGTGATGTTTCTTCTTGCATTCTCTACACCTACGCATATTGTTGCAATTGAAACTACGATGACCTTCACATACACAGTTAAAGCATAAACTCAATTCTGCCACACAAGCCTTCCTAGCATCTATAGTGTGGTATGTGGTACACTCAAACGCCTTATGTTCCTCCTTACACAATGGACACGCATTCCATTTGCTACTAGTGGCAACATTCAAGGTACTCGCACTCCCTTCATGCACTCTTTTAGACGTTTGTTTGTTTACCATTTTTGCTCTTTTGAATTTGTTTTGTTTGGGTTGTATAAGGTCCGGTTTATCATCGGTTTGTATGCAACGCAAATGATTGATTTCCTCTTCTATAGCAACTCTTAATTTAACCAAATCCCAAAAGTCTGACTTGCCTGCACGGTTGATGTTATCTCCTATCTTAGATGGCAATTTACGAATTATTAATGCAGCAAGAATGTATCCGGATTCCTCTGCGTTAGCTTCCAGTACTTTTAGCCCACGAATATGACTCTCATACACACTTCTAAACTTGCTCAAATCTGAAGCTGTTGCAGCTGGCTCCTGCATGTCAAAGATGGCGTTCAGATGCTCTTGAATAAGTCTCTGGGGCTGTCCATAGGTAGACTGCAACAACTCCAGTGCTTCCATGTAGTCACTATCGGTCCGGCTGAATCCTGACAGCAGTTGGGCAGCTTCTCCACGTAGTTGTCCCGAAAGGTAGTTGAATTTCGTCGCTCCAGACAAATCTTCTCTGTTGTGTACTGCATGCTTAAATGTGTCCCAGAAGTTAGGATAAGATAATGAATCCCCTTTGATTACTGGTAGGATGATTTGAGGAAGTTTAACGGTCTTCTTTGAGTTGTCAAAGTCATTCTTTTCTGTAGTTGTAGAGCTTCCAGCTGTAGAAAACCGTTCCACCTGCCGAATACACTTGTTCATTATCTTCCTTCTCTTCATGCACTCCAGTATGTCTGATTCGATTTCTCCTTCTGGTAGTTCGCGTTGTATGTCCTCATCCAAATTAGAAATGGTTTCCCTTTGCTTCTGTAATTCCTCACTTAAAACTGCTACCTCATCACCATCAGGCTGCTCTTTCAGTAGTTCCTCTTGAATCTGCTTCACCAATATAGTTGCTGCTGCACGGTGCCCACCTCGTATCTTCTTCCGCTGCTCCATCGTAGAGTGATTCGGAAGAATGGGTTGCACTAGTTCTCAGTAATGGGAACACTGGGGATCAGCTGTAATTCCGTTCTATGCTGTCACAACTATGCACATAAAGTCATGCATAGCAACGCCACTTCACTGCACTTCTCACCACGGCTAAGTCCATCTGATGAGTCTGGTTCTTGAAGGCTAAATATCCCAATATTCGTCATCATAATCCTTGGTCACGGCACCATAATGTGGGAAATTATTGTGTGGCCGTGGTGGAATAAAACTTGGAGTACAGTATTTTCATATAGTATATAGCTACAGATCTCAATATATACACAGTAATCCTTGATTATGCCGTCGGACTAGCTCGTCCTCAGGCTGTGGCGTTTAGTGATCAACTGCCTCTATCAAAATTCATATCTGCTACATCACCTCTGAATCCAATTCATTATCTCACTTTACAAGTATCATGAATCAATAGCAAGTTCGAAGCATATGAATTACTAATAGCCCACACATCACTGTTGGTACAACAATTCCTTGATACACTGCACTTTTTACTTTCATTCCGAGATTTCTCGTTTTCCACATACATCCCAATGCTCCGAAAACCTTCCTTACTTCACACACTCTCTGTTTTACCTCCATTTCCGTACCTCCACTCCTGCTTATCGTTCCTCCTAGATATTTAAAACACTCTCCTTGTTCCAATATTTCCCCATCCAGCCTCACATCTAAATTCACCCTATGATCACCCCTATTACACACCATTACTTTACTTTTATTGATGTTCACCTTCAGTTTCCTCCTTCCACAAACCACACCAAACTCTTTAGATAAATAAATAAATAAATAAATAAATAAATATCACCTACCCCCTTAAACTGGCAATGGAACAGTCCCCTGGCTTTAACCCCCCAACAACTGAGCCACGGTCTCTTTCAGAAGTTTGCTGAGCAGATCGGATTGGGCTGGAAGTCGACGTAAAACTGGGACTTACCTTAAGTGCGTTCGGGGCTCCGGGTGGACTCTGAAATGGAAACAGAGCACTTCAGTTTGGTTTTAATTATTGTTGATGCCATTAACAATTTGTGGGTTTGGTAAGTTCTGTATATACTGTACATACAGTAGATATATGATTAAAGATCACATCCGTGATCCTATACTACAATTGCAAAGGAAATATATCATATATACTGTATACTGTATATACTGTATATATACAGTATATATATATATATATATATATATATATATATATATATATATATAATATATATATATATATATATATATATATATGTTAGTATAGCCAGGTAATAGATTCTCTTTTAAACAGACGAGGTTAAAGGCAACAGCAGTTTCAGCATTCAGTATTTTATTGTTACAGCTTTCAATAGTTCTAACAATTTTCCTCTGGGGTTCAGAGATGAGGTACAACAGGTTAGCAAAATTCATGGTGGATCCAACGTTTCACAAGTAAACATCTTGCATCTTCAGGGAATGGGCAGGTAATGATTAGAATAAGGACAAAGCAACATATTTATACAAAATTCGAGGATCAAGAATAGGTAGGTGGGCGGAGCTACTGGGTGTGGGGTGGCTGTTCATTGGTGGAAGGCAGTCTATTCGCGAGACGGGCACTAAATCTTATCGGTGGTTGGTTGTTGGCTGTGGGTGGCTGTGATTGGTTGGTGTTGTCAGTTGTGTGCTGAGCGCGGAAAGGTAAGGGAGGGGGGCACAGGGCGAGAGGAACGAGGGCAGTATGCCTGTAGCGCTTGCCTGAAGGAAGAATTTGAAGGTCTTGTGTTTGGTTGTTGATGCTGGGGTTGAGCGTTTGGATATATAGAGCTTCTAAAATAGCTAGTCTTCTGGGGTCTGATTCTTTGTCGAGTATGGTAGTTTGTTTGTCTAGGTCGGCGCGAGTTAGGGCAAGATGGTGGGGGGCTTGATAGTGATCTTTTATAGTGCCAGATTGAAGGTGGAGGGTTAGTCGACGGGAAAGGCGAGTCTGTGTCATTCCAACATAGGATAGGGGTCCACAGTCCCCAGAGGTGCAAATATGCTGGTATATCACATGATCGTCTTTCGGTTGGTTGGTGGAAATGGGGCGGTTACGGAGGACAAGGTTGGAGGTCTTAGGAGATTTGTAGTAAATAATGAGTTTTATTTTATTGTCAGGGTTGGTGGGGAGGACGTTTTTGTGAATTATTTCTTTCATAATGGATTCGTCTGTTGTGTGGTCGGAAGATATGTAGTTTCTGTAGAAAAATGTAATGTCATTGGCCGGGTTGGTGCGAGGGGGGTCTTGTTTGCACCATTTTTCTAGGTGGTGGTTGATGGCATTGGTGGCGTCAGTGTTGGAATACCCATTGTTGACTAGGACCTGGGTGAGCCTTTCCAATTCATTGTGTGTGTCATTCCAGGTGGTGCAATGGGTGAGGGCTCTCCTGACATAGGCGGCGATGGTGGACTGATGGTATCGTTTAGGGCATTCACTTTCCCCATTAAGACATTGGCCATTGTTAGTAGGTTTGGTGTACACTGTAGTTTTGAAGCCGTGGTCGTGGAGGGAGACAAGGAGGTCGAGGAAGGGTAGATGACCATCGGTGGTTTCTTCGTATGTGAAGTTGAGTCCGGAGGCGGCCATGAAGCGCTGCTGGAGGTCCCTGAGTTCGTCCAGGTCCTTCACTCGCACGAAGATATCATCGATGTACCTGCAGTAGACAGTGGGCTGGTGGGCAATGGCCAATGTCTTAATGGGGAAAGTGAATGCCCTAAACGATACCATCAGTCCACCATCGCCGCCTATGTCAGGAGAGCCCCCCTCCCTTACCTTTCCGCGCTCAGCACACAACTGACAACACCAACCAATCACAGCCACCCACAGCCAACAACCAACCACCGATAAGATTTAGTGCCCGTCTCGCGAATAGACTGCCTTCCACCAATGAACAGCGACCCCACACCCAGTAGCTCCGCCCACCTACCTAGTCTTGATCCTCGAATTTTGTATAAATATGTTGCTTTGTCCTTATTCTAATCATTACCTGCCCATTCCCTGAAGATGCAAGATGTTTACTTGTGAAACGTTGGATCCACCATGAATTTTGCTAACCTGTTGTACCTCATCTCTGAACCCCAGAGGAAAATTGTTAGAACTATTGAAAGCTGTAACAATAAAATACTGAATGCTGATACTGCTGTTGCCTTTAACCTCGTCTGTTTAAAAGAGAATATATATATATATATATATATATATATATATATATATATATATATATATGAGACAAGTGGACCTCATTCCTTTATTGGTATGACGCAGACTCGTCTTTCACGTCGGTTAACTCTTCACCTTCAGGGTGGAGCCATCAAAGACCACTATCTCACCCCTAACCACCCTCACCTCACACGCAACGAGTTAGAGAAACACACCACCATACTCGATAAAGAAAGTGACCCAAGGAGATTACCTATACTCGAAGCTTTATATATCCAAGCCTTACATCCCAACATCAACTACCAAACTCTGGACCTTCAGATCCTTCCTTCTGCCAAAAGGCACTACCCTACAGGACCTAACACCCCTCCTCGCTCCCCGGTGCCCTTGACGCAGCCCCCCGCGCTACCTCCTTCAGCTTCGTCTTCTGCAGCCGCCACACAACTTAGGCCACGCCCCTCGACACGCAGCCAATCAGCTTCGACCCCACCTACTGACCACCATCCCGCATCCAGTGCGCATGCGTGAAGCGGTTAACCCCTTTCTCTCTCCTAATTTACGCTTCCACCAATAGCAGACTTTTGCCCCCTGTTTTCCGCCTCCTCTGATCCTCCACCCTCTATATATACCCTTCCTGTTTACCTTTTATATCATTCCTTCCTTACTTGATAATGCTGGTTGTCCAGTGAAACGCGTCGTATATCCTGTATCATCATGTACATTTATGTAACCCTGTACCACCATGAATTTTGCTCATCTCCTTCTTCTACTTCCTGCCACCCAGCGAAAACTCATCAGAGACCTGGAAACTTTGAATAATAAAATTTCCAACGCAGAAATTGCCATTTCTTTCAACCTCGTATGTATTAAAGAAAATTTATTACCTGGCTTTACTAACATAAAACTTCACGAGAATGCCAGACATCGCACCAGCACCCTCCAGTTTCGTGAAGAACTGGTGAAGGACCAAATAATTGAAAAACGAGAGCTCGCCAACAACCTTCGTAAAGAACGAGATGCTCTTCTACGGATTTGGGAAGACGAAACCCCTCCAGACCACCTCAAAGCCGAAATCAACACAGCCCTCGAACAACTCCTTGAACAACACAGAAGACAAGCTGAAAACACAACCATAAAAAAGCTTGCCCGTCTTTATGGCGGAAACTTAAAACTTCCCAAACCAACAAAAGGATATATAACCTTACTAACACCATTCTGACCCTGGACCAAGAAGACCTCCTCAACAAAGGCCTCAACTGCCACTACAGCTCCAAACCTGGCCCCCACCGGAAACGCCTAGAAACGGAAATCCTCCTGGACGACATCCTACGACTCAAGAAGGATGGCAAGGTCACCACTACTCCCGCCCTACAACCTACTCTCCTCGCTGAAGCCGCCAAAACCAGAGGAACTCACCATAGCAAAATACTCAACAAACAACACTTCCAAGCTGCCAAACTATTAAGAGACAACCCCAACATCATCATCCGTCGTGCGGATAAAGCTTCCTGCCTCGTGATCCATGACAAGGAGGAATATCTTAGAAAAATGGACGTCATCTTAAGTGACAACACTAAATTTAAAAAGATCACCCGCAACCCAACCGACGAAATCAAACGTATTGCCAACACCACCATCACCGCCATCAACGCCAAACAAGGAGGGATCCACCTTAAAAAACTCGTCGGAGAATACACCCCTGGTTATGCGTACGGAACCATCAAAACACACAAACCTGGGAACCCCCTCCGCCCCATCATCTCCCAGATCCCCACTGCCACCTACCAGATCGCCAAGGCCCTGAACAACCTCCTCACCCCCTACGTGCCCAGCCAATTCAACCTTAACTCAGCCCACGATTTCTTGGAAATTTTACGAGACGCCCCCCGTAACAACAACCACACTATCGCCTCTCTCGACGTAGAAAGCCTGTTCACCAACGTGCCAGTGGATAGGACCATTGACATGATTCTACGTCGAATTTATCATTGCCCTGATACACCTACACTGGACATCCCGGAGAAGGCCCTGAAAACACTACTGGAGCTATGTACCAAGGAGGCCCCCTTCCTTTGCCCCCGGGGCAACATGTACAAGCAGATAGACGGTGTGGCGATGGGCAGCCCCCTAGGAGTTCTTTTTGGGAACTTTTTCATGGGTACCATCGAGGAAGAGCTCCTAGCTGCCCAACGACCAGCCGTCTACTGTAGATACGTGGATGACATCTTCGCGCAAATCAAGGACCTCCACGAACTACAGGAACTCCAGCATCGCTTCATGACCTCCTCCGGACTTAACTTCACCTTTGAAAAATCTAACAATGGACAACTCCCCTTCCTCGACATCCTCGTAGCTCTGAACGACCATGGATTCAAAAACCACCGTCTACATTAAACCTACTAACACAGGACAATGCCTCAACGGCGATAGTGAATGCCCCCGCCGTTATCTTCTATCCTCCATCTCCGCCTATGTTAGGAGAGCCCTCACGCACTGCTCTACCTGGGCCGACACCCACCAGGAACTAGAAAGACTATCCCAAGTTTTAGTAAATAACGGATACTCCAACTCCGACATCTCCAGCACCATCAACCACCATCTTGAAAAATGGTACACCCAAAGCCCTCCCAACATTGACCCCCCCAATGAAATTAAGATCTTCTACCGCAATTACATGTCCTCTGAACACAAAAATGACGAGGCCGTCTTAAAAGAAATAATCTCCAAGCATGTCCACCCAACCAACCCGGAAAACAAAATCAAATTAATAATTTATTACAAATCCCCCAAGACCTCCAACCTCGTTCTCCGCAACAAACCAGCCTCCACCAAGATAAAGAGCCCGATGACCGACGATCACGTCATTTACCAACATACCTGTAATTATGAGGACTGTGGACCTCATTCCTATATTGGTATGACGCAGACTCGTCTTTCACGTCGGTTAACTCTTCACCTTCAGGCTGGAGCCATCAAAGACCACTATCTCACCCCTAACCACCCTCACCTCACACGCAACGAGTTAGAGAAACACACCACCATACTCGATAAAGAAAGTGACCCAAGGAGATTACCTATACTCGAAGCTTTATATATCCAAGCCTTACATCCCAACATCAACTACCAAACTCTGGACCTTCAGATCCTTCCTTCTGCCAAAAGGCACTACCCTACAGGACCTAACACCCCCCCTCGCCCCCCGGTGCCCTTGACGCAGCCCCCCGCGCTACCTCCTTCAGCTTCGTCTTCTGCAGGCGCCACACAACTTAGGCCACGCCCCTCGACACGCAGCCAATCAGCTTCGACCCCACCTACTGACCACCATCCCGCATCCAGTGCGCATGCGTGAAGCGGTTAACCCCTTTCTCTCTCCTAATTTACGCTTCCACCAATAGCAGACTTTTGCCCCCTGTTTTCCGCCTCCTCTGATCCTCCACCCTCTATATATACCCTTCCTGTTTACCTTTTATATCATTCCTTCCTTACTTGATAATGCTGGTTGTCCAGTGAAACGCGTCGTATATCCTGTATCATCATGTACATTTATGTAACCCTGTACCACCATGAATTTTGCTCATCTCCTTCATCTACTTCCTGCCACCCAGCGAAAACTCATCAGAGACCTGGAAACTTTGAATAATAAAATTTCCAACGCAGAAATTGCCATTTCTTTCAACCTCGTATGTATTAAAGAAAATGTATTACCTGGCTTTACTAACATAAAACTTCACGAGAATGCCAGACATCGCACCAGCACCCTCCAGTTTCGTGAAGAACTGGTGAAGGACCAAATAATTGAAAAACGAGAGCTCGCCAACAACCTTCGTAAAGAACGAGATGCTCTTCTACGGATTTGGGAAGACGAAACCCCTCAAAGCCGAAATCAACACAGCCCTCGAACAACTCCTTGAACAACACAGAAGACAAGCTGAAAACACAACCATATATATATATATATATATATATATACTGTATATATACATATATATATATACAGTATATATGTACTGTATTTTTGTTTTTAATAATGATTATAGACTACCAGTAGAAGACAAATTCTAAGCATCTATAATAACAAAGCTATCAGAGCTATGTCAACTTTATCCCGTAATTTAAACTGTTACAGCATTTTGTTAAAATGAACTTCGAAAACTTGATAGTATAAATATAAACAGCATTTGAGGAGAAACACTTAACTGACAACGTTTCACAGATAGCTGTATCTGCGAAACGTTGTCAATCAAGTGTTCCACAAATGGTGTTCGTATTGTCATAACTACTGTATATATTGACAGTTACGATTACAGTAGTATTTTAGCTACATAAAGTCCTGTTGTTACAATGTTTTTCCTTGAGACAAAATAGAGCCGTTATGCTGAAATCGGTTTATGTGTGCTTCCATAACAACAAGGTGGATATAAACTATGTCGAATAAACATTAATCGGTTTATGTGTGCTTCCATAACAAAAAGGTGGATATAAACTATGTCGAATAAACATTAATCGGTTTATGTGTGCTTCCATAACAAAAAGGTGGATATAAACTATGTCGAATAAACATTAATCTATATTCGTTAATGTATATACATTTGCAACAGTAGAATAGCGCACCTCGTCCCTATCTGTCTGTTTTGGTTTAGGTAGAATATAACATGTGTGCGATTTTTTTTTTTTTTATTTCTTGTGTTGTCCCTGTTCGGGTTCTGTCTCGAGTCGGCCACCCCCCGCAATGGGGTATGTGCCTGTGTAGATACATACATACATACATACATACAAACAGAATATCGCACATAGTGATGAAACTGTAAAGGTAACACATTACTTACTTTTTTTCGAGCTAGTTACACGGCTAGCTCAGTGGTACCGTACACTCGGAAACCACATTATCTAGCCCACCTGTGTCGGGCCAGAGATTGTAACGGATCGTTTCTGTACGGCAGCCCACTCTGACTATGACGAGGCCACAGCCACACATGCATGGAGTCGCATGTTTATTGTATTTTACACACACACACACACACACACACACACCGAAAACCGAAAAATTAGTATTATTTGTTAAGGGGAGATCTCCACTTGAGGGATTTTTTTCTTGACCCCTTTCTCACTCATGTTTAGCCCCATTGCTTTTTATATTATAAAACGTTTGCCCCATTAGTTTAGCGATTTTAAGAACTTTCACCCCATAGTATGACCTTTTGTGCAATTCAGGTGTCGATTTTATCCTGGCGAGCGATAGCGAGCCTGTAATTTAAGAGGAACCGGCCTTTGGCCGGGACATTTTTCTACCGAAAAATTTACAAAATTATCTTGAAAGGGACTCAAGGGGGTGTAATTTTAAGCTTGATGGAGGTCTAGGGAACAAACTAAATACCTCCCCTTAAGTAAGGGGTTCACTGGGGTTAGAATTGATTAAATCTTGATCTTGATCTTGATTCTTGATTTCGTGAGGGCAAGTCCTATTAACCCTGAGGGGCACAGGGCCCTGGGTGGGGCTTTGATTTCCAGGGCGTTTCCAGCACCCTCCTCAGCTCCCCGCCATGGAGTGGCTTCGGTCACCCAGGCTTTAGTGTGGTTGGCAGGGAGGGTTCTGTGGGGGCGCTCGGTTATGGCCTTGGCCTTGCTCGGGGCCTTGGGGCTGTTCGGCCAGGCAGCTTGGGGAACAACAACAACAACAACCCTGACACGGTGTTGGTCAAAGCCGCAGCGGCCTCCCAGTAAGGAGGCTCAAACGTCAGGGACCCAGGAGGGGCTGCAGAAGGGCAACAACACTCTCAGGACGCGAGGATGGAAGGGAAGATGAAGTGATGAACGATGGCACCCAGCAGGAAAAAGACACGTGGTGAAGTGAAAAGGCGAGGACGGTGGGACCAACACGAACTCTAGAGGCTGAAAGCGACCCTGGCACCGACGGGGAGATGGGGCCCACAAAGGAACCCCGAAGAAAGCCGAGGATTTTTCCGATACCAGAGCCGACCACCGTGGGTGCCGCGTCCCTCCAGCGGGCAAGCCACGGGTCACAGGTCCAGGGAAGCGCCGGCTCCACAAACCAGAAAGGAATGAAGATGCCGCAGAGTGAAGCTGGCACAGACGGATGATCAGAGGATGATGAAGACAGAGCAGGGCAGTATGGAGGAAGTGGATGAAGCCGGGGGGAGAGGCCGCTGAACCACTGACACAGCAGTCAATCACCGGGACCGACTAGTTCCCCCAAATAAAGCAGCAGATTTGCCGGGCACCAGGACGACTTGCCGCGACGGCGGACCATCAGTAACTTCTCGAATTAATTAAATGGCCGATATTTCATGAGAGCTATCAGACCAGGTACAATTTATTAACTCGAGCTTTCTTAATACCCTCCCAATCCTTTTTTCATTACTCCCGCACATCACGCTGCCCAGGAGTAGCTCAGGAACTGCAAGATATTAATGATGGGGTTCTATCACACAGAAGCAGCAGTTTCTCCACTCAGTCATCGGTCAGTTCGCCTACAGGTCGGTTCTCTTATAAGTCTAAGTGTAAAGTGAAGTTAGGCTATAGTCTGTTCATTCCAGGTTGGGCTGAAATCGTAACCCCTAACCTCTCATAACTCAAAAAGGACTAGAGTAATCAAGCTAATATTTCTACCAAATAGGAAGACTTTGCTATGGAGTATATCTATCCATTGACGGCTCATTTGCTGTAGCCCTTTTTGAGTTACAGAGGTTAGAGGTTACGATTTCTGCCCAACCTAGAATGAACGGACTATAGGCTAGGTTCGTTTTTGTTGACCCTTTCATTAGACGGTTTTACTTGGCATAGGATGAACTATACTCTGTTTAATTGCACCTAACGATAAATTTAATACCTTAGCAGCTAATTTCTCGATACTTAATGGGAAAATATGAAACTTATATGTCTCTGCTGCATACTAAGACCAAATTTATATAATTAGCACCATGTTTCGCTATATAATTTTCAAAATAACTGAGAGATCTTGATGGGAGCTTTGCAATTTATCATCAGCTGAAACAAAACAGACTATAGTGTGAGTATGAGGGTTGATTATATTGTGATCCATTTGATTTTTGAAGGTCCTTCTTCAACTGAACAAAAATCGTCTAATGATAGCCAAAATACAACTAAAAATCCGTCAAAATTTGGTCTACATGATATGATTTTTATTCTAGGCAAGGTCAAGTTTTCTTTAGGCTAGATTAGGTTAGAGTTGGTTTGAACATATCTGTATAATTATTGAATACATTTGTAAAGTATCTTTGTTTGACTGTGTGGCTTTATAGCCCCCAGACCCTTGGGAGCATGGAGATGAGACTTCGCTGAGGTACTTAATCGTCTGGGCGAATCGTCTTTGCATGTGGCCAAAGCAACTATAGGCGAACACTGTAAGAAATCAAGGTTATAAATAAATTATATCAACTCATTGGGTATTAACTTTCTATTCTGTTATTAGATGGGTATATTATTACCATTATAAGTTTATAACAACATAAGAAAACGGGAGTCTGCCGAGAGCCGACTGGTCCAGACATGGCAGATCCCTTTCAAACCCAACCCATCTCGTGCATATGCCTATTTATTTTGATCTTGAAGCTCTCTATCGTCGTTCTTGGTCCCACTACATCACTCATATCTACAACTCTGTTACCAAACAATATTTGCCTATAATCTCTTCTGAAACGAAATATGAAACCATTTGTTCGAGTTCTTTCGGTATCACTAAGCTTCAGCACATCTTTCATGTCCCCTTTATTTATCCCATTAACCCACTTGAACACCTCTATCATATCCCCTCTAACTCTACGTCTCTTTAACGAATGTAAGCCTTATTTCGACAATCTTTCTTCATATGGAAGAGTTATAATATTATGGATAGTTTTTGTCATTCTTCGTTGTACTCTCACCAAAGGAATCGATGTCCATTCTGTAATAGGGACACCAAAGTTGAACAGCACAATCCATATGTGGCCTTACTAACGCTAGATACAGTGTTAAGATTACGTCTGCTGTTCTATTACTCACACTTCTAGATATAAATCCGATAACTCTATTTGCCATATTTCGAGCACTGATGCATTCATTTCTTGGTTTCAATTACAGTTGACGATAATAAGGGTATATTATCATGGACACTATAATTACCCTTATCATACCTTCCTTGATCCTACATTCTTGGAGGAGTGAAGTGGTTGAGGAGGGAAACACCTATGAGCGAATAGACCTTTAACCCTTCTCTTGATCGCCTCTACTTCTTTGCGCTTGACCGACTCTGAAAGCGGTGTTTAACTCCTTCATCCCCTTTTAACCCCTTCTGTACCGACGACGTCTTTTTAACTTTATTCTGGCTACTATTAAACGATTTTATTCAGTATAAAGGGGGCCTCCATCAATTAACAGGCTTCGAACTATCTCACTTAACCCTTTTTACTACCACAGATCCTTCGTAAACTGCATAAAATCGTCTAAATAGAGCGAGCATAAAATCAAAGAGACGTCGCCGGTACAGAAGGGGTTAAGGGGGAAGGATTTATAGTTTGGTCGATCACTTCATATATTTATTATTTTGTTTAGTTTTCTCCCTAGACCTCCATCAAACTTTAAAAAAAAAAAAAAAAAAAAAATCATTAGATCCCCCTTCTAGATTAAATTGTAAATTTTTCAGTGAGTTCTTCCCCAATTACAGGCCTACTATCGTTCACCAGGGAAAACATCGACACCTAAATAGCAGGAAAGGTCTTATTATTGACAAAGAGATGGGGCGAACGGTCTTAAAACCGACAAACTAATGGGTAAACCATGTTATTCGGATGATTTATATTTTTCTATGTGTATGAAGGAGACAAGAGGGAAAGCTACCTGTAACAAGTGTCTCACCCAAAGTTGAAAGAGTGACAGAACAAATAATTCGTTTTTGGTGTATTGGAAAGAAGTGTGGTGTTTAGCCTCACCAGCTAAAGAGTGTCGACAGAGAAACCGATTTAGGAGAAATAATATCCAGTAACTTAAAACCAAAGGTGTTAAGAAGGCAAACAAAACTATAAGTTTCGTAGGTATATCATTTGAACATAAATCAAAAGATATTATCCTCACCCTTTACAATTCATTAATCCACCCACTTTTGGAATACTGGTTCAGTTCTGGTGTCCTTACTATCAAAACTATATGGACAAATTGGAACGAATTCAACGTAGAGTTACCAAGATGATACCTTGTCTTCGGAACAAACCATACGAGGAACGTCTTAAAGAACTAAATTTATATCCATTAACCAAGAGCAGATTGAGAGGTGACCTTATTCAAGTTTGCAAGATCATTAAAGGCATCAACAACATGAACTGTAATAAATATTTTACGATTGACCGATCAAACTACACGCGGGGAAATGGCTGCAAAATCATTGGTAAATCATTCAACTGTAACGAATCCAAGAATGTCTTCTTCAATCGGAGTCGTCAATTTGTGGAATGGGCTTCCCCGACATGTCATAAACTGCAACATCGTTGATTCCTTCAAAGTTCATCAAGACAAGCACCTTGCCCTGAGCCCAAGGTTGACTGCATTTGTAATTGAATAAAATTTTCTTTAGTAGTGTTTGTTCAATAACCTAATAGATCTTAATATAATTTCCTCTGCCGTGAACAAAGCCCCAGGGCAGCACTTCCTTCTCACATCTTTTGCACATTCTCTCCGAAATATTGTTGCAACACTTGGAACAGCAGTGTTTTGGAGGGCAAGTAACCTCGAGGGGTCGCATGAACTGTTGTTGCTTGTTTTTCTTTGTACCCTTTGTACCCCTTTGTATTTTAAGACGTTCCATTAGTTTGGTCCCATTTCTTCGTATTTATTTTTCTACTGTAAAATTTCAAAATTTCAAAGGGAGGTCTTGGGGGTATTATATATTGTAAGCTTGATTGAGGTCTAGGGAGAAAACTAATACAAATCATCCTCTTAACGTTAAAGGAAAAATGCATTAGTGTGATGCCAGCTTTACTTGAAAAAAACAAAAATAGAATAATGGTACCTGAAACAAAATATATATTCATAACGACTTCCAAACTGATATTTGAGCTTGTTGTTTTCCTTTAGTTCGCGTGCACACATGCCAACAGTTTTAAATCGCTTTTAAAAGTTTGGTTTCCATTTCGTCTCTCAGCGCTGGGGATTTTGCAGTTAAGCCCTGTTTGGTTCGAGGGGGTTCTTTCTCGACCTCCTCTGCATCGGTACATTTTGTTATGCGACGTTATAATTTAACGTGCTTTATGGTAATTCCGTTTTCCACCTTAGGAAAGAACGGGAATTACAACTATCTCACTGGTACACAACGAACTTCAATATTATAAACTACACAACAATTATAATCAATGGACACAGAATACACAATCAAGGTTCACAAGTTTTATTCCTTAACAGCTAGGGTACAATCATAGATTAGATAAACTTATAATTAGATCGAGTCTCATATATGGGGATGAGCTTTACGATCAAGCATATGTATAGAATGATGAATATAAGTGATCCTAGAATAATGGAGTTCTAGGAATACACATCAGATTATAAATAGTACGGTACATATGAATAAATACAATGTTACTACAATCACCACAGGTAAGTGTACACAGAGATGTTAGTCTCAAAACAATAAAGAGTATACTGATTGAAAATGGCAAATGCGAGGTAGCTTCCCACTGAGGGTAAATAATAGTTACTGCGATAGCATACGCACAGCACTGAGTTTATGGAAATTAAGATATTGTTTGATTTATGAATAACTTACGTTAATTCAATATCGATAGGAGATTAAACTCAAATAACTCAAAGAGTAATAATAATGAATATAAATTCACAAATAGGTTAAACAAATATATTAGTCAGGTATGCGTGACTGAATATCCTCGCCGAGTGAGAAGTTAACACGACGTGAAGGTAAAGAGTTGGAAATAACTCAAATAATACACAACATGAATTATAAGTCATGAAACGTGATAATAACAATAGTCAAATTAAGAGACTGAATAGTAAAACACTCTGTGAACAACTTATCAATGAATTACGTACCCAAAAGATGATGTTACATACAAATAAGATCTGAATAAATGTTCACTAGTTTTAAGTGTAAAAGGTATAATTTCCCGAACAAATATATGTATTACTCTTCATAAGAATATAGGAGCCTATAACCGAAGTATTATATATATATTTATCCCACTGATAGAAGTGTGTTATGTTCTCTAGAAATCGAGCCACGAATACTAGGAGAAGGAAAGAATGGAAAATCTGTCTTATTACGTTAGCGTTAATCTTAGCATATCTTGTTAACCCCTTCTTTGCCGGAGACTTCTATTTAATTTTATTCTAGCTATATTTAGACGATTGTGTGCAGCTTAGGAAGGATCTATGGTAGTATAAAGGGTTAAGTGAGATGGATCGAAACCTGTTAATTATAAAATCGTGTAACGGTAGCTAGAATATATTTAAAAGACGTTGCTGGTACAGAAGGGGTTAACCCTTGTTGCAATCATCGTTCATCTAACAAACAAATATACTTAAAGGTTTGAGAAGAAAGATAGAAGCCTGGTAGAGTATCTGGCGAGCACGTGGTAATAGCGTCAGTTGTCCTTCCTTTTTGCACAAGGGGCTCTGCGACTTCTACTGGTAGGCGATGCTCTCTCTCTCTCTCTTGCTTTCTTTCTTCGGGATCACTAGCTACACTGGTATACACTGGTTTGCACTGGTTTGCACTGGTTTACAACTCTTTAAGGGGATATATGGCTAACCCCTACGGAAGTCTCAATCCGAACTAAATTTACTAGCTAATCACGCCCTTCCTAAGAAGAGGTACTCGCCTAGAATTGATTCAGTTTTGCCTAACTTTGCCCTGGACACGAGTAAGTCCTATTCCTTTTTCGGCTGGGGTTAGGGAGCTGGTTTCTCCGGATAGTAGGGGCATGGTGTTATGGGGTTTCAGATTTATCCTGAGGTTAGGAGTCGCACTAAAATTATGCGAAGGATATCTCTGTGAGGAGGTGTCCGTCTGTTGGTATTTGTTTTGGGCTTGGAAATGTCTCATTGGGGTGATGAAAAAGAACTTCTGTTTGGGGTATAGGCAGGTAATTTGTAGGTTGTATGGAGGTGACTTGGAGGGAAGGGGAATAAGAAAATTAGGTTTGTTTGCTCGCTTGGCTGACGTTATTGCACTCGTGATGATCAGGCTGGAAGTGAAGATATTGAGGGGGCTGGTGGCGAGTTTGCATAAATAGTTCTTCGTTATAGTTTAAGTCTGGCTTTGATTTGGGTAGGTCTTGGTGGAGGGTGAGGGGCGCGTTTTCTATCGCGTTTTCATGGGGGTATTGTTCAAGCTGAGTCTGGGGGTGGGGAAGTCTGATAGCGCGTGATTTACTTTTTATGTTAACAATGCGGCATTGAATGATTTGATTATTATCTGTAGACGGGAGCAGGTGCTTGACTGCTTTTGGCTTTTGTTGGCCGGACCCCGTCATCTCACATTTGCTTTGAGATTTTAAGATGCTTTACCCCATTTGTTTGGCGGTAATATGACGCTTAACATATCAAGTGTCGATTTTATTTTCTGGGCGACCTTTTTATGGGGGAGCGACAGCAAGCCTGTAACTTAGAAGAAATCGGTCTTTCGCCGGGAAATATTTTACATTTGAACATACAATTTTGAGAACGTATGATCCAAATAAAATGTGAAATAGCGTCATAATTACTCAAAGACTTTAACCCCTTCCGTACCGGCGCCGTCCTTTTTCCTTTAGTCTGACTATTATTAAACGATTTCATTCAGTTTCAAAAGGGCCTCCAGCAAATTAACAAGCTTCACACTATCCAACTTAACCATTTTTACTACTACAGACCCTTCTTAAACTACACAAAATCGCCTAAATATAGCAAGACTAAAATTAAAAAGACGTCGCCGGTACAGAAGGGGTTAAATGTTTGGCTTCCATTTCGTTTCTCAGTACCGAGGACGGCAATATAAATTTGATGGCCGACATGTCTAGCTTTCAAGCTCTGAAGGCATGTATTTTGAATATTTGAATATTTTTAATGCTGTCTTGATGGTGTAATGGTTAGAGCGTGTAAGTTCTGTATGAGATATCCTAGGTTCGTATCTTGGGAGAAGCACTTGTTTTAAATAATTTAATTTGTGGGTTATTGGTGTTAAGAACGAGATTAAATATATACTATATTTTCTGTGCTGTATGAATGCATAATAGAACTATAGGGGCACACGCGAGAGAACGCATAACTCCGCGAACGCTGGCGGAGTTATGCGCTCTACCGATCACCTAAATGGACTTGCTTAATTCTTCCTTGACGCATATACATGTACACATTTATCTTGAAAGGGGGTCTACGGGGTATTTTTTAAAGTTTGAGGGAGGTCTAGTGAGGAAATATAAATAATATATGAATTAATAGACCAAAACAAAAACAGCCACTAGCCCTTTAATTCAAGTAGCCTATTCAATCAACGTGCTCCGGTTTGACACCTTGGCAATGGTGTGGATATGGGGGATTATGTACTGTCTACTTTATGTGGTGGTGTATATACAGTAAGAGAGAGAGAGAGAGAGAGAGAGAGAGAGAGAGAGAGAGAGAGAGAGAGAGAGAGAGAGAGAGAGAGAGAGAGAGAGAGAGAGAGAGAGAGAATTTGGTATTATTCAAACAACCTTTCGCGTGATTCGGACATTCAGGGTCACGACCATTACGTTCGTTTCTAATTTGACTGCTTTTGGGTTGAAGGCCTCCCCCCCCCTACCAGGGCTTATAATCATGATATGTATTGCCAGCAGGGAGCAGATAGCAGCTGGCCATGGGATAATTTAGGAAAAATAAAGTCAAATTAGATGTATAACGGTCGAGATGCGAGCGTGGTAGTTCAAACCCTCCTGGTAAACAAAGGTAATTGGTTCTATTCTGACGAAAATATTCATGTAACATATATATATAATTATTACTTATCCATATGCGCCTATTTTGCTAATAATATGAACATATAAACATTTAACCCTCTCACGACCCTATGACGCAGAGGTTGCAGATTAGCAATACTAAATAGAGTTCTCTCACTCTTATAATTACCTCTCCAAAATTAGTTTTCTGCCCACAGCTAACTCAAAGACAACTGCAGAGGTTGAAGTAACTAAACTAAAGGTTTCTAAATACCCCTGATGGTAACAAAGGCTTTAAAGTATCCCTAATAGGCTCAAAATTGCGTCGTCAAGAACGTGAGAGGGTTAAGATCAACAAAAGAAGTGTAAATAGCATTTGGAGGGTGAAAAAGACGTATTATTGCCACAAGGTCGTTTCATGAGGCGAGAGTTGGAGGGATCTATGTCCACTCTCTCTGAACTGTAGAGTGGCACTGATGGGTCTGAGTAGAAGTCTCTGTGTTGCAAGGATCTCTAGCTGACTTACCCGTGACTTACCCGTGACTGGGAGGGGGAAATTCCCGCCGAAAATTATCCGATAAAAGGGGGAATACGAGGAAAAATAGATGATAATTGAGGAGGGGAAGGGGAGAGTTGGGACACATATGTAGGAGTGGTAGAAAGTAATGGACGGGAATTATCTCACCTAATCTAATCACAAATTACTTTGTTTTGAGTGCTACTGGGGTGTTTTCTATTTTTTTTTTTTTTATGTTCTGGATCTATTAAGGACAGTTGCAGTGCACCAGAAAAACCTCTATTGAGGACGGTCGCCGTTTTGGGGTTAATAGTGCCATGAAAAGTTGCTCGAGTTTAACCCAAATTTGTCATAAATGTTCTATAATCGTCTAATGGTAGCCAGAATAAAACGACAAGGGGATGCACAAATACTGAAAGGATTAGTGCAATAACTAAAATATACAATTCACAATGTATAAACAAAAAACTGAGATGTCCACTGCCGAGATAGAATGTTCATATTTCGTCAAAGGTAAAGTTACATTTGTAGAGAGAGCTACATAGAGCTACATAGATACACAGACCACACAGACCTCAAGGTCCTTACTAGGCAGTCTGGCCTTACAAACTATAATATGCATATATGCATATATACACATACACACACACACACATACATATACATATATATATATACATATATATACACATACATATACACATACATACATACACACATATATATACAGTATATATATACATACTGTACAGTGCACACACATACATATACATACATTTTTTTTTTTTTTTTTTTTTTTCCATTCATATCACCCCAGCCCTCTGCAGATAGAGGTCAAGCCTTCCCTTGAAGGCGTTTATTGTGTCGCTCTCCACCACTCTCGCTGGTAGTTTATTCCACTCTGTCGCCACACTGTAGGTGAAGAAACTCTTTGTGACATCTAGGTTTGCCTTTTTGGTTTTTAATTTCATTCCATTTCCGCGAGTTTGATTAGTATTGTTTAATGTGAATAGTGCATTTACATCGACTTTGTCGAAACCTTTTAGTATCTTAAAGCACTCAATAAGCTGACCCCTCAACCTCCTCTTTTTTAATGAGAACAGGTTCAATCGTTTAAGTCTTTCTTCATATGGTTTATTTCTTAATGAGGGTATCATCTTCGTCGCTCTACGCTGTACTGACTCGAGTCTTACAATGTCCTTGATCAGATAAGGTGACCAGAACTGCACACCATATTCAAGGTGGGGCCTCACCATACTTTTGAACAGTGGCACTATTACGTTTTCATGTTTATATGTAAATTTTCGTTTAATAAAGCCCAATGCTATGTTTGCCTTATTTGCAGCTGCTATACATTGGTCGGAAGTTTTTAGGTTTTCAGATATTAGTACCCCTAGGTCTTTTACTACCGTTGCGGTTTTTATTTGTTTGCCATTCATTTCGTATTTGTATTTCATATTTCTGCTACCAACCTGCAGCACCTGACATTTATCGACATTGAAGGGCATCTGCCATTTTTTCGACCACTCTGATATCTTGTTTAAATCAGATTGCAACGCATTTCTATCATCTTCGTTCAGGACTGTATTTCCTATTTTTGTATCGTCGGCGAATTTGGAAATGGTGTTGTTTACCCCTACATCGATATCGTTAATGTAAATGAGAAACAGGACCGGTCCAAGGACTGAACCCTGTGGAACTCCACTAGTGACAGGCTCCCACTCCGATTCCACTCCATTTATCACCACTCTCTGTCTTCTGTCCGTAAGCCAATTTTTTATCCAAGAATGAATTTCACCTTTGATACCTATCCTCTCCAGTTTAGCCAATAGTTTTCGGTGAGGCACCTTGTCGAAAGCTTTTTGAAAGTCCAAGAAGATTATATCTAGTGATTTCGTCATGTCGTTATATGTGAATAGTTTGTTATAAAATTCAATCAAATTTGTTAGGCATGACTTATTTGATCTAAAGCCGTGTTGACTATTTTTGATTAGGTTGTTTGATTCGAGGTAATCTACAATCTTATCTCTAATGATTTTTTCCATGATTTTTTCCTACAATTGAAGTTAGGCTAATTGGTCTGTAATTACTCGCTTTGGCCTTGCTACCCTTCTTGTATATCGGCGTAATGTTCGCATCTTTCCAATCACTCGGTACAATCCCCTGTAGTAGTGATAAGTTAAATAGTTGTGTCAGGGGTTTTGCTATTTCGTCCTTGACATTCTTAATTATTTTCGGGTGGAGCATGTCGGGTCCCGGGGTCTTATTTACATTTAAATTACTCAATTTGCTTTGTACTTCGGTAACACTGATGGTGAAATCTCCTATCTCATGAGTTGAGGTGTTATTTTCAAGGGTATGATCGATAATTTCTTCTGTGAAAACTGAGCCAAAATATTTGTTGAGCAGATTTGCCGTGTTTGTGTCGCCTGTTATTGTCTGGCCATCTTCTATTAGCGGTCCGATTCCGCTTTTGATCTGTTTATTTTTGTTTACGTAACTGTAGAATTTTTTGGGGTTTGTGGCACTTTCTCTGGCAATAGTCATTTCGTAATTTTGTTTGTTCGCCCTAATTATTTTTTTCACTTCCCTTCTACTATTTTTGTACAAGTTTTTAATTACTTCAGTGTTTGTGTTATTTTTTACAAGTTTGTGGAGTTGATTCCTTTTCCTTATTGCCTTGCCAATGTCTCTACTGTACCAAGGGGGCATACTTGATTTCGTACTACGTTTTGGTTTCATGGGTACAAATTGTTTATGCGCTTCTGTAATTGTAGACTTAAAATGTCCCCATAGTTCATTTACTTCGTTTATATTTATGAGGTTTGAGTGTATGTTTGATAGCGATTCCTTAAGTCCGTCATAATTTGCGTTTTTGAAGTCCGAAACCATTCCTGTTGTTTTTACTGAGGAATATTTGCTTATAACGTTGATTCTTAAGATTTTATGATCGGACGTTGCCAGATGTTCACCTACATCCAGGTTTGATAATAAATTTTCTTGGGTAGTGATTACGAGGTCTAGTATATTCCTGTCTCGCGTCGGCTGTTTTACGTGTTGAGTCAAAAAATTGTCCTGGATGAAGCTTGTCATTAGGCGTGACTCAGCATTTTTTCCGGTCGTGGTATTCCAGTCAATTAGGGGGAGGTTATAGTCACCTAGTAAAACTGTTTCGTCGGAATTAAGGGTTTTCTCTAGTATTTCATAAAAAATTGTATCATCGGCAACAGTTAGTCTCGGTGGTCGGTACGCTGTAGTGATATTTAAGTTCATGTTTTTTGTATTTATTTTGACGCACACTATTTCTGCATTACTTTCGGGGAGAGTCACCTCGACTGGGTTTAAGTAGGTTGCAACGTACATTGCAACCCCCCCTCTTTGTTTTCCATTGTTACGGTCTTTATGAAAAAATTTATATGGCTCTATGTGATATTCATGAAGTAGATCTTTATTTTTAAGGTTCAGATGTGTTTCCGTTATACAAATAACGTCAACTTTCTCATTTAATAACAGACATTTGAGTTCGTCTATTTTGTTTCTTATTGAGCAGGCATTTATGGATATTATTTTTATATCATTTCTCTCAGCATGCGCTGGATTTGTTTTTCTTATTGGTGAGGATGGGTTTGGGGTTATGACTTGAGGCCGCGGCGGGTTGTCAAATTCATTCAGTTGGTTGGGTTGGCTTGGATGGGGTTGGGTGGGGTTGTTTAGTTTGTTTTGTGGTTCAGGTAGGTAAGTTTTCGCAACTTGTGGGCCATTGGGGTTGACGGTTTCCTTTAAATGGTTGTGATGGACTTCTAAGGGTTGGGTGGGGTTATTTATTTCTCTTAACTGTGCGGGTGGAGTTTGATTGGGTGGGGTTGTGGGAGGGCTTTTCCGGGGGTAGCGATATCAATACTCAGAGGAGTCTATTAGCATAGTTATTTCTCGGTCCTGACTGGCTGGAGAGAGAGAGAGAGAGAGAGAGAGAGAGAGAGAGAGAGAGAGAGAGAGAGAGAGAAAGAGAGAGAGAGCGAGAAAGAGAAAGAGGTGGGAGGGAACGCTAAGGGCTGCATAGGAATTCGCATTTGAAAATCCCCCGAGATTTTTCCTTGTCCCAGGTATCGGGTCCTTCTGTTGTCACTGTCGAGGGCAATGTGTGTGTGTGTGTGTGTGTGTGTTTTTTTTTTTTTTTTCGGTGACGCTCCTGGCAAAAACAAAATACTTTTACTCTTATATATATTTGTTCTTAATTCACTTCTTTCTATGATAGGATTCAAATTTTAGTGATCCAGAAATATAACCATAACTTATTAGAAGTATATACATATAAAATCCACCATTAATCTTGCTCGTAAAGTGTAGTTTCCTATCAAAGTTCCAATCACTTTCCCGAGATAGTCCTTCGGTTTATCCTGTAGCCCATGCTTAAGGGGAGATGGTCGGTTTTTCTGGACATCCTTCTCCCTTATGCTTAACCCCTTTAGTTTTCAGATTTTAAGACGTTCAGCCCAATAGTTTGGCGATTTTAAAACGTTTCGCCCCATTCCTTTGTCAATATCAAAACTTGTTGTGCGAGCCTGCATCTTAAGAGGAACCAGCTTTCGGCTGGGAATTTTTTCTACCGAAAAATTTACAAATTTATTTTCAAAGGGGGTTAAGGGGCCGTAATTTTAACCTTGACGGAGGTCTAGGGAACACACTAAAAACCTCCCCTTAACTTCCCTGCCGCCAGATAATTATACAGTCTCGCATTACGGTAAAATCGGCCCACTGTTAAGAGCTCTCTGGTAGAAGTATCGAATGAATGTCCTTCTCTCTAAATTACACACACATGACAATCAATGGTATCCGTGAACTATTGAATTTTACGGTACAGTCAATACAAAACCCAGCACACGATATCACACACAAATACTTTCATCTCTCCCTCCCTGTCCACCCCAAACCAGCTTCCAGAAGCACATCCATACTCATATTTCTCGCCATTCCATCCAATCAATCGAAGACAACACGTAGCTGCAGGCACGATCTCCCGAAATCCATCTTTCTGAATCCTCCCTTCCTCGCGAGGACAGAGTCCACCTGGCCAGGTTGAGATGTGGGCACCATCCAGTTCTTCTGAGCTATCAGAAGAGACTAGATAACTCCGTCGTCGACACCTGCCCAGGATGCAACACGGCACCCCATACTAGTAAACACATCATAGAAGACTGCATTCTACACAATCACTTACGACAACACCATAATCTACACTCCTTGAGAGCCCTGTTGGAAAGCCCGTCCGTGGCCATGGTCTTCCTTAGGGAGTCGGGGCTGTTCGGCCAGGCAGCCTAGGGAACGATAACAACAACAACGGTACAATCTCGTTTGCATGTGTCTGTGTGTGTGTGTGTGTGTTTGTGTGTTTTCAGTCGTTGGCAGCTGTCTCTGTAAAACAAATCCGGCACTAATATCTGTTTTGTTTTGTCTCCTTCATTACAATGACGTCTTTTTTTATCTTTCATTCTGGCTAAAATTAGACTACTTTATGCAGTTTAATAAGGACCTATGTAATTCAGAGGGTTTATTGAGATCGCATGTTCCCCTTTGAGTCATAGAGGTAGATTATACGCTAAAGACAATCGTCTAATGGTAACCAGAATATGATGAAAATTAAGTCATCGTGCTGAAGGGGTTAAGGGGGGATGGGCGTATTAATTTCCTCTTATATATTTTTTTGGTTCTATATTTTGTTTAGTTTCCGCCCTAGAGGCCTAGGGCGGAAACTAAAAAAAATATAGAACCAAACAAAAATATATGAGGGAAAAAAAAAAAAAAAAAAAAAATCCTTTAAGATATACTGTACATGTACATTTTTCGATAGAAAACTGTCCCGGCCGAAGTTAGGTTCCTCTTAAGTTACAGGCTCGCGACGACACCTAAATGACACGAACATTCATAGTATTGACAACAAAATGGGGCGCAAGGTCTTCAAGTCGCCAAACTAATGGGCAGAAGGTAATATAATGTGAAAACTAATGGGGCTAAAAAACAGGAAGAAAAGGGGTCCGAAAGACAACCCATCTCCCCATAAATGATAACCTCCCTACATGTCCTACACACAGTACAATGTAAACAATGTAACACTTAATGTAAAAAAAGAAAAAAAAGAAAAAAAAAAAAAACAAAGAAAAAAAAAAAATATATATACAGTATACAGTACAGTATATATATACATATATATATATATATATATATATATATATATATATATATATATATATATATATATATATATATATATATATATATATATATTATATATATGTATATACCGTATATATATATAGCTCACATAAACAGCGATTTCTACTGATTACCGAAACTACCACTAATTATTTTTCAATAATTGAAAGCTATTATAGAACAAGTATGTTGCAAAGATCATACAAAAACATTTTTTCAACCACCGAAAATTGCATTTTATAAGCACTTTATAAAACACTTTAAAAACAAAAAACAATTCTCCCTATAAGACTCCCTATTGACAGCGGTAAAACTCTTATTAAGCCCTTTACTGGCAAAATAGATGCTGCTTTCAATACGTCATGGGGGACCTCTACCCATCCTGTATCCCAAGGCAAAACATGGTTGTTTTTTTGCTCAGAAAATGACGTACATCTGAGTGTTTTAAAATCGTTGGATAATGGAGAAAAATAAATATTTTCCAGGGTTTGTAACTAATTTCAACTACTGTAAAATGATAAAAAATGCCTAACACCAATAACAATATAACGTGAAAATTGGTGGTAGTTTCGGTAATATTGTCCCAGCGTTCTAATCGCTTATGTGTTTTATTTTGAAAACATAAACCGCAGAACACTTTTTATATTAATCGCTTACGTGTTTTATTTTGAACACATAAACCGAAGAATACTGTTTATATATATCGTTTATGTTTTATTTTGAATACATAAACCAAAGAACACTGTTTATGTTTATCGCTTATGTGTTTTATTTTGACCACACACATCGAAGAATACTGTTGATATGAACCATATTTGTTAATTAGTTAGTTAGATGGGCCGGGTTTTCAGGTCCCCTTTCTTCCAAATGTTTAGACCCATTAGTTTTCAGATTTTAAGATGTTTTCCCCATTAGTTTGTCGTTTTAAGACCTTTTCGCTCCATTTCCTTGTCAATATTAAGACCTTTCGTGCTTTTTAGATGTCGATTTTTTTTTTTTCCTGGCAAACGATAGTGAGCCTGTAATTTTTAAAGAACCTGCCTTCGGCCGGGACATTCTTCTACCGAAAAGTGTGTACAAATTAATCTAGAAGGGGGATCTAATGGATTTTTTTTTTTTTTTTTAAAGTTTGATGGAGGTCTAGGGAGGAAACTAAACACAATATAATAAATAAATGAAAACAAAATCACCCAAAAAAGGAATCATCTCCCCTTATGACTTCAGAGGCTATCAACCCTATTAGAATATTAAGCCAGAACACTTAAGGGGAGGTGGGTTGTTATTCTGGTCTCCCTTCTTCATGTTTAGCACCATTAGTTTTCAGCTTTCATGACGTTCGGCCCATTAGTTTGGCGATTTTAAGACCATCTGCTCCATTCCTTTGTCAATATTTATACTTTTCGTGCCATTTAAGGTGTGCATGTTTTCCTGGCCAGCTATAGCGAGCCTGTATTCCAAGATAAACCGACCTTCGGCCGGAACAACTTTCTATCGAAAAATTTACAAATTTATCTTGAAGCAGGGACTTGGGAGGTGTTTTTTTAAAGTTTGATGGAGGTCTAGGGAGGAACATAAACAAATTAATAAAACATGTATAAATGAGCAAATAAATACGCTCATCCCCCCTTAATGGGAATGTGCTTGTTCGTTACCTATGAATTTATTTATTTATTATATTTTTGAGTTTCCTCGATATACCTCCATAAAAAAAACACCGGTCACTAGAAAGGAGCCCGACCACAGCTATTTTCAAGTATATTTTGTGTTGGTTTTGTTATTGTTTAGGTTTATCAATGTTTAACAGTAATGATTATTACCGGAAATTAGTATTTACCCATTATCCATCAATCTAAAGATATGGCCCCAACTAGTGGGGGCCATATACAGGTACCGGTATATATATATATATATATATATATATATATATATATATATATATATATATATATATATATATATATATATTCTATTGCACTAGACATATCGAAAGCCTTCAATAGCGTCTGGCACAAATCTTTAATTTATAAACTACCCTCCTTCGGTTTCTATCCCTCCATCTGTGCCTTTGTCTCTAATTTCCTTTCCGGCCGTTCCATAGCCGCGGTTGTGGACGGCCATCGTTCACTTCCTCACCCTATAAACTCCGGTGTTCCTCAGAGCTCTGTCCTATCTCCTATTCTCTTTCTAATTTGTATAAATGATCTCCTCAACTGTACCTCAATTCCCATCCATTCATACGCAGACGACTCCACCTTACACAACTCCATTAGTTTTTCAGAACGCACCAGCCAGCAATCCCTCACTCAACGACAAGCGTAATGAAGCCATAGAACTCATAAATTCTGATCTAAATACGATCTCCAATTGGGGCAGAGAAAACCTTGTTACCTTTAATGCTTCCAAAACCCAAGTTTCTCCCTCTATCTACCCGTAAGGAACTCCCAGCGGACTATCCCTTATTCTTCAACAATACAAAAATCAATCCTTCATCTTCTCTCAATATTCTTGGTGTCTCTTTTTCTTCTGCTCTCAGTTGGAAGGACCATATTACCAGTCTTGCTAAGGCAGCCTCCCAGAAGCTGAGTGTGCTCAACCGCCTTAGGGGGTTCTTTTCCCCTGCACAGCTTCTTGCTCTGTACAGGGGCATAGTGCGTCCTTGTATTCAGTATTGTTCACATGGGTGGGGAGGTTCCTCTCACACCGCTCTCCTAGACAAAGTTGAAAGGAAGGCCTTTCGTATCATTAACTCCCGTCCACTCACCAACTCACTGCAATCTCTCTCTCTCCGCCGCAATGTTGCATCTCTCTCACTATTCTATCGCTACTATAATAATCAGTGTTCCTCAAAGCTTTCCCATTGTATACCACCTCCTTTACGTAGGGCACGTGGTACCCGTCTTGCAACTCAATCCCACCCCTACTCTGTGCAACTCTCCAACCCGAGAGTGAAACGTTACTCTCAAACTTTTTTCTACTCAACAGCTGAGCTCTGGAACTGTCTCCCAGAATCAATCTTTCCCTCTTCCTATGACTTAAATTGCTTCAAACTCCGTGTGTCCAGGCATTTTGGCTCGAACGTCCCTTGAGTTTGGCCTTGTCACTCTTTCAACTATGGGGGAGGCACTCGCTATAGGCAGTTCTGCCTTTTGCCTCCCTCAATCACATAGAAAAATAAATAAAAATAATAATATTTGTTTATATATATATATATATATATATATATACGTATGAAATACATATACATACAAAGTCAATATATAGGGCTATACACATATAAAAGTTTTTTGCCACTGTCACTATCGTTCCCATGACTCACCATATTAACCAATTTACCTTCCTCCCCGATCCCCTACCCCACATACCTGTCCTCATTCTTCTCCACGATAGTCGGTTTATGGCTACCAATCTGAGGCACTCGCAAGATGTGTGTGTGTGTGTGTGTGTGTGTGTGTGTGTGTGTGTGTGTGTGTGTGTGTGTGTGGGTGGGTGCGCGCGTAAGTGTGTGTGGGAGTGTGTGTTTCTGTTCGGTTTCTTGCTACCAATCTTAGGCACTCGCAAGGTGTGTGAGACTGTATGTGTGTTTGTGTGACTGTGTGTGTGTGTGTTTTTGTTCGGTTTCTTGCTACCAATCTTAAGCGTGTGAGACTGTGTGTGTTTTTTTTTTTTTTTTTTTTCATTTTTTGTAAGGGTATGAAGGAGACAAAATGCAGGTTGTGTGTAACGAGTGTCTCCCCAAAGCCAAAAGAGTGACAAAGTCATATTCATAGGACGTTGGGGTCAAAATGCCTGGCCACACGACGTTTAAAGCCGTTTAAGTCATAGGATGAAGGAAAAACTGATTGAGGGAGAGAGTTCCAGAGTTCACTTGTTGAGTAGAAGAAAGGCTGAAATTTTTTTCCAATTCTTGGGTTGGAGAGCTGGACTGAATAGGAATGGGACTGTGTTGAAAAGCGGGGGCCTCGCACTCGCCGCAAGGGAGGGGGTAAGCACTGAAAGAACTCTGAAGAACACTGATTGTTTTTATAGCAAAAGTAGAGTGAAAAAAATTAAACACTGTGACGTGTAGAAAGAGATTGTAGGGAGCTAATAATAGGAAATGAGCTGATGAGACAAAATGCTTTGGACTCTACTCTTTCGAGAAGTGCTGTATGGGTGGAGCCTCCCCACATAATGTGAACAATACTTAATACAGGGGCGCACTGTGCCCCAATACAGAGCAAGAAGCTGTGCGGGGGTGAAGAACCCACGGAGACGATTAAGCACAGCTAAAGTTTGGTAAGCTCTTTTTAGCAAGAGTGGTAATATGAACTTTCCAAGAAAGATAGAATGAAAAAGATACACCTAGAATATTGAGAGAAGATGAAGGGTTGATTTTTGTAGTGTTGAAGAATAATTGATAGTCTTGCAAAAAAATTGCGATGGAGAGATAGAGGGAGAAATTGGGTCTTGGAGGTGTTGAAAGTAACAAAATGTTCTCTGCCCCAATCAGAAATATTTGATATATCGGAAGATAGGCACTCTATGGCCCTGTTACGACAGTTTTGGAGTGATTGCATGTTGGTTTGATGTGAAGACTAGTTGAATAGTATAAGGTAGAGTTATCAGCATATGAGTAGATAGGACTGGAGGTACAGTTGAGAAGATTATTTATGAAAAGTAGAAAGAGAATTGGAGATAAGACAGAACCCTGAGGAACACCGGAGTTGATAGGATGAGGAAGTGAGTGATGGCCGTCCACAACTGCAGCTATGGAACGGCCGAATAGGAAATTAGGAGACAAAGGCACAGATAGAGGGATAGAAACCGAAGGAGGGTAGTTTGGAAATTAGAGATTTGTGCCAGACTTTATCAAAGGCTTTTGATATGTCTAGCAAAATAGAAAAAGTTTCCCCAAATCCCGAAAGGAGGGAGACCAGAGGCTTAGTAAGATACGAAAGAAGATCACCAGTTGAGAGTCACTTCAGGAGACCATACTGGCGATCTGAAAGTAGATTATGGGAAGATTAATACTTAAGACATTTTGAGCAAAGAAGAGTTTCAAAAACTTTAGAGATGCAAGAAATGAGAGCAATTGGACGATAGTTGGAGGGTTGAGAGCGGTCACCCTTCTTTGGGACAGGTTGAATAAGAGCAAACTTCTAGCAAGGAGGAAAGACAGACAAAAGAGTTTGCCTAGGCAGGGAGTCACCAGGGGGAAAACAAAAATCAGTTCAACAGGAGGAAGACCATCCGGTTCGTATGCCTTCTAAGTATTAAGCCCAGAAAAGGCAGAAAGTGCATCCTTAGAAGAGATTTTGATATTTGGCATAAGTAAGTGACAGGGCGGTGGAGAGGGAGGAATAGCACCAGAATCCTCTGTTACACTAAAGTCCAAAGAAAATGTGTGGCCCAAATACCCAAATCCCATTTCCAAGAGGTCAAATTACCCAAGTCTCCCCCTCCAGCACCAGGTAAAAAGTCATAACAGAAAACGTGGCTACAGCCCACCTGGTCCCCCCCTCACAAATCATAACAAACCCCCTCAATCTCTCCCCCCCACTCCCAAGAGGTGGCGCTTCTCCGCAGACCCCAACGTGAGACGTCACGCACCCAGGTCGACCGCGGATTGGACGGCCGGAACCTCACCTCCACCAACCCCAGTGAGCTGACGTCATCACCGGGGACGCTAACTGATTGGTCGATAGGTGGGATCATTCAACGTATCCGGAAGGCTCTCCCATTGCTCTCCCCACTAACCTCCTCGCCAGAACCACACCGGCCTACAGCACACTTGAGACCAATGCTTCATCGTGCCCTACTTACATGTAACCTACCTGCAATCTATATTTTATTAATTTCACCACAACACCAAACACCCCCAATGAAATTAATTAAAGTATATATGATCCGCCGGGATTCTCTCTCTCTCTCTATATATATATATATATATATATATATATATATATATATATATATATATATATACGTGCCAGTGGATAGGACCATTGACATGATTCTACGTCGAATTTATCATTGCCCTGATACACCAACACTGGACATCCCGGAGAAGGCCCTGAAAACACTACTGGAGCTATGTACCAAGGAGGCCCCCTTCCTTTGCCCCCGGGGCAACATGTACAAGCAGATAGACGGTGTGGCGATGGGCAGCCCTCTAGGAGTTCTTTTTGCGAACTTTTTCATGGGTACCATCGAGGAAGAGCTCCTAGCTGCCCAACGACCCGCCGTCTACTGTAGATACGTGGATGACATCTTCGTGCAAATCAAGGACCTCCACGAACTACAGGAACTCCAGCATCGCTTCATGACCTCCTCCGGACTTAACTTCACCTTTGAAAAATCTAACAATGGACAACTCCCCTTCCTCGACATCCTCGTAGCTCTGAACGACCATGGGTTCAAAACCACCGTCTACATTAAACCAACTAACACAGGACAATGCCTCAACGGCGATAGTGAATGCCCCCGCCGTTATCTTCTATCCTCCATCTCCGCCTATGTTAGGAGAGCCCTCACGCACTGCTCTACCTGGGCCGACATCCACCAGGAACTAGAAAGACTATCCCAAGTTTTAGTAAATAACGGATACTCCAACTCCGACATCTCCAGCACCATCAACCACCATCTTGAAAAATGGTACACCCAAAGCCCTCCCAACATTGACCCCCCCAATGAAATTAAGATCTTCTACCGCAATTACATGTCCTCTGAACACAAAAATGACGAGGCCATCTTAAAAGAAATAATCTCCAAGCATGTCCACCCAACCAACCCGGAAAACAAAATCAAATTAATAATTTATTACAAATCCCCCAAGACCTCCAACCTCGTTCTCCGCAACAAACCAGCCTCCACCAAGATAAAGAGCCCGATGACCGACGATCACGTCATTTACCAACATACTGTAATTATGAGGACTGTGGACTTCATTCCTATATTGGTATGACGCAGACTCGTCTTTCACGTCGGCTAACTCTTCACCTTCAGGCTGGAGCCATCAAAGACCACTATCTCACCCCTAACCACCCTCACCTCACACGCAACGAGTTAGAGAAACACACCACCATACTCGATAAAGAAAGTGACCCAAGGAGATTACCTATACTCGAAGCTTTATATATCCAAGCCTTACATCCCAACATCAACAACCAAACTCTGGACCTTCAGATCCTTCCTTCTGCCAAAAGGCAGTTTCCTACAGGACCTAACACCCCCCCTCGCCCCCCGGTGCCCTTGACGCAGCCCCCCGCGCTACCTCCTTCAGCTTCGTCTTCCGCAGGCGCCACACAACTTAGGCCACGCCCCTCGACACGCAGCCAATCAGCTTCGACCCCACCAACCGACCACCATCCCGCATCCAGTGCGCATGCGTGAAGCGGTTCCCCCCTTTCTCCTTCCTAGAATACCCCTCCACCAATAGGAGACTTTTGCCCCCTGTTTTTCGCCTCCTCTGATCCTCCACCCTTCCTGTTTACCTTTTATATCATTCCATCCTTACTTGATAATGCTGGTTGTCCAGTGAAACGCGTCGTATATCCTGTATCATCATTACATTTATGTAACCCTGTACCACCATGAATTTTGCTCATCTCCTTCATCTACTTCCTGCCACCCAGCGAAAACTCATCAGAGACCTGGAAACTTTGAATAATAAAATTTCCAACGCAGAAATTGCCATTTCTTTCAACCTCGTATGTATTAAAGAAAATTTATTACCTGGCTTTACTAACATATATATATATATATATATATATATATATATATATATATATATATATATATACAGTATATGTGTGTGTGTGTGTGTACTATTTTTTTACTGGCCCTCCTTGTTCATGCCTGGCCACGTGGCTAAACAATTATACATCCAGACAAAAAAACATTGCAAGTGACTTGGAATTGAATGGTAAATTGAAACCCTTGGAGACCAACTGGTCAACTGGTGCAGTTGTGTGTGTGTGTGTGTGTGAGAGAGAGAGAGAGAGAGAGAGAGAGAGAGAGAGAGAGAGAGAGAGAGAGAGAGAGAGAGCGCGTTTGTGTGTGTCAGGCATAAGAACCAACAGATGTTCAGAGTCCAAGGTATTTTCGTTCCCAGATATTTTCACCCGCTGTAGTTTAGTTCATATTAAAAGGAACGGTAATTAATTTCTTATTCTTTACCTGACCTAACCTTAAGGGGATTTTTGGTCTATTAATTCATTTATTCATTGATTTTTTAGTTTCCTTGCTAGACCTCCATCAAGCTTAGAAGAAAAAAACCCTAGACCCTCTTTCAAGATAAATGTATACATTTTTCGGTAGAAAAATGTCCCGGCCGTAGGTCGATTCATCTTAGAAAGACAGGCTCGCTATCGCTCGCCAGGAAAAAATCGACACTTAATTTGCACGATAGGTCTTAATATTGCCAACGAAATGGAGTGAAAGGTGTTAAAATCGCCAAAATAATGGGCCGACCGTCTTAAAATCTCAAAACTAATGGAGTTAAAGACGAGGGAGAAAGGGGTCCCGAAAACCAAGCACTAACCCCCCCCCCCTTAAACCCCTTCAATACCGTCGACGTATTCAGATTTATATTCTAGAGATATATTTTTAGGCGATTTTGTGCAGTTCAAGAAGGAGCTATGGTAGTATAAAGGGTGAAGTGAGAGATAGTTCGAAGCCTGTTACTTACTGGGTAATATAGTCATTAAGGGCAGATCTCCACTGGAGGGATTTTTTTCTTGACCCCTTTCTCCCTCATGTTTAGCCCCATTGCTTTTGATATGATAAAACGTTTGCCCCATTAGTTTAGCGATTTTAAGAACTTTCACCCCATGTTAAGACCTTTCGTGCAAGTCAGGTGTCGATTTTATCCTGGCGAGCGATAGCGAGCCTGTAGTTTAAGAGGAACCGGCCTTCGGCCGGGACATTTTTCTACCGAAAAATGTACAAATATATCTTGAAAGGGACTCAAGGGGGTGTAATTTTAAGCTTGATGGAGGTCTAGGGAACAAACTAAATACCTCCCCTTAATAGTAGCCAGAAAAGGTTAAAAGGATGACGCCGGTACAGAAAAGGTTAAAAGGATGACGCCGGTACAGAAAAGGTTAAAAGGATGACGCCGGTACAGAAAAGGTTAAAAGGATGACGCCGGTACAGAAAAGGTTAAAAGGATGACGCCGGTACAGAAAAGGTTAAAAGGATGACGCCGGTACAGAGGGGGTTAACTCTACCTACCCCAACCTGCTCTGACCCAAGTTGATCTAACATACCCCTGATGTCTTCCTTCAGCTACACTGTATACTGCCTTATAGCTAACATACCCCTGATGTCTTCCTTCAGCTACACTGTATACTGCCTTATAGCTAACATACCCCTGATGTCTTCCTTCAGCTACACTGTATACTGCCTTATAGCTAACATACCCCTGATGTCTTCCTTCAGCTACACTGTATACTGCCTTATAGCTAACATACCCCTGATGTCTTCCTTCAGCTACACTGTATACTGCCTTATAGCTAACATACCCCTGATGTCTTCCTTCAGCTACACTGTATACTGCCTTATAGCTAACATACCCCTGATGTCTTCCTTCAGCTACACTGTATACTGCCTTATAGCTAACATACCCCTGATGTCTTCCTTCAGCTACACTGTATACTGCCTTATAGCTAACATACCCCTGATGTCTTCCTTCAGCTACACTGTATACTGCCTTATAGCTAACATACCCCTGATGTCTTCCTGCAGCTACACTGAATACTGCCTTATAGCTAACATACCCCTGACGTCTTCCTTCAGCTACACTGTATACTGCTCTATAGCTAACATACCCCTGACGTCTTCCTTCAGCTACACTGTATACTGCTCTATAGCTAACATACCCCTGACGTCTTCCTTCAGCTACACTGTATACTGCTCTATAGCTAACATACCCCTGATGTCTTCCTTCAGCTACACTGTATACTGCTCTATAGCTAACATACCCCTGATGTCTTCCTTCAGCTACACTGTATACTGCCTTATAGCTAACATACCCCTGATGTCTTCCTTCAGCTACACTGTATACTGCTCTATAGCTAACATACCCCTGATGTCTTCCTTCAGCTACACTGTATACTGCCTTATAGCTAACATACCCCTGATGTCTTCCTTCAGCTACACTGTATACTGCCTTATAGCTAACATACCCCTGATGTCTTCCTTCAGCTACACTGTATACTGCCTTATAGCTAACATACCCCTGATGTCTTCCTTCAGCTACACTGTATACTGCCTTATAGCTAACATACCCCTGATGTCTTCCTTCAGCTACACTGTATACTGCCCTATAGCTAACATACCCCTGATGTCTTCCTTCAGCTACACTGTATACTGCCTTATAGCTAACATACCCCTGATGTCTTCCTTCAGCTACACTGTATACTGCCTTATAGCTAACATACCCCTGATGTCTTCCTTCAGCTACACTGTATACTGCCCTATAGCTAACATACCCCTGATGTCTTCCTTCAGCTACACTGTATACTGCCTTATAGCTAACATACCCCTGATGTCTTCCTTCAGCTACACTGTATACTGCCTTATAGCTAACATACCCCTGTTGTCTTCCTTCAGCTACACTGTATACTGCCTTATAGCTAACATACCCCTGATGTCTTCCTTCAGCTACACTGTATACTGCCTTATAGCTAACATACCCCTGATGTCTTCCTTCAGCTACACTGTATACTGCCCTATAGCTAACATACCCCTGATGTCTTCCTTCAGCTACACTGTATACTGCCTTATAGCTAACATACCCCTGATGTCTTCCTTCAGCTACACTGTATACTGCCTTATAGCTAACATACCCCTGATGTCTTCCTTCAGCTACACTGTATACTGCCTTATAGCTAACATACCCCTGATGTCTTCCTTCAGCTACACTGTATACTGCCTTATAGCTAACATACCCCTGTTGTCTTCCTTCAGCTACACTGTATACTGCCTTATAGCTAACATACCCCTGATGTCTTCCTTCAGCTACACTGTATACTGCCTTATAGCTAACATACCCCTGATGTCTTCCTTCAGCTACACTGTATACTGCCCTATAGCTAACATACCCCTGATGTCTTCCTTCAGCTACACTGTATACTGCCTTATAGCTAACATACCCCTGATGTCTTCCTTCAGCTACACTGTATACTGCCTTATAGCTAACATACCCCTGATGTCTTCCTTCAGCTACACTGTATACTGCCTTATAGCTAACATACCCCTGATGTCTTCCTTCAGCTACACTGTATACTGCCTTATAGCTAACATACCCCTGATGTCTTCCTTCAGCACACTGTATACTGCCTTATAGCTAACATACCCCTGATGTCTTCCTTCAGCTACACTGTATACTGCCCTATAGCTAACATACCCCTGATGTCTTCCTTCAGCTACACTGTATACTGCCTTATAGCTAACATACCCCTGATGTCTTCCTTCAGCTACACTGTATACTGCCTTATAGCTAACATACCCCTGATGTCTTCCTTCAGCTACACTGTATACAGCCCTATAGCTAACATACCCCTGATGTCTTCCTTCAGCTACACTGTATATTGCCTTATAGCTAACATACCCCTGATGTCTTCCTTCAGCTACACTGTATACTGCCTTATAGCTAACATACCCCTGATGTCTTCCTTCAGCTACACTGTATACTGCCTTATAGCTAACATACCCCTGATGTCTTCCTTCAGCTACACTGTATACTGCCTTATAGCTAACATACCCTGATGTCTTCCTTCAGCTACACTGTATACTGCCCTATAGCTAACATACCCCTGATGTCTTCCTTCAGCTACACTGTATACTGCCTTATAGCTAACATACCCCTGATGTCTTCCTTCAGCTACACTGTATACTGCCTTATAGCTAACATACCCCTGATGTCTTCCTTCAGCTACACTGTATACTGCCTTATAGCTAACATACCCCTGATGTCTTCCTTCAGCTACACTGTATACTGCCTTATAGCTAACATACCCCTGATGTCTTCCTTCAGCTACACTGTATACTGCCTTATAGCTAACATACCCCTGATGTCTTCCTTCAGCTACACTGTATACTGCCTTATAGCTAACATACCCCTGATGTCTTCCTTCAGCTACACTGTATACTGCCTTATAGCTAACATACCCTGATGTCTTCCTTCAGCTACACTGTATACTGCCTTATAGCTAACATACCCCTGATGTCTTCCTTCAGCTACACTGTATACTGCCTTATAGCTAACATACCCCTGATGTCTTCCTTCAGCTACACTGTATACTGCCTTATAGCTAACATACCCCTGATGTCTTCCTTCAGCTACACTGTATACTGCCTTATAGCTAACATACCCCTGATGTCTTCCTTCAGCTACACTGTATACTGCCTTATAGCTAACATACCCCTGATGTCTTCCTTCAGCTACACTGTATACTGCCTTATAGCTAACATACCCCTGATGTCTTCCTTCAGCTACACTGTATACTGCCTTATAGCTAACATACCCCTGATGTCTTCCTTCAGCTACACTGTATACTGCCCTATAGCTAACATACCCCTGATGTCTTCCTTCAGCTACACTGTATACTGCCTTATAGCTAACATACCCCTGATGTCTTCCTTCAGCTACACTGTATACTGCCTTATAGCTAACATACCCCTGATGTCTTCCTTCAGCTACACTGTATACTGCCTTATAGCTAACATACCCCTGATGTCTTCCTTCAGCTACACTGTATACTGCCTTATAGCTAACATACCCCTGATGTCTTCCTTCAACTACACTGTATACTGCCTTATAGCTAACATACCCCTGATGTCTTCCTTCAGCTACACTGTATACTGCCTTATAGCTAACATACCCCTGATGTCTTCCTTCAGCTACACTGTATACTGCCCTATAACTAACATACCCCTGATGTCTTCCTTCAGCTACACTGTATACTGCCCTATAACTAACATACCCCTGATGTCTTCCTTCAGCTACACTGTATACTGCACTATAGCTAACATACCCCTGATGTCTTCCTTCAGCTACACTGTATACTGCCCTATAGCTAACATACCCCTGATGTCTTCCTTCAGCTACACTGTATACTGCCTTATAACTAACATACCCCTGATGTCTTCCTTCAGCTACACTGTATACTGCCCTATAGCTAACATACCCCTGATGTCTTCCTTCAGCTACACTGTATACTGCCCTATAGCTAACATACCCCTGATGTCTTCCTTCAGCTACACTGTATACTGCCTTATAGCTAACATACCCCTGATGTCTTCCTTCAGCTACACTGTATACTGCCTTATAGCTAACATACCCCTGTTGTCTTCCTTCAGCTACACTGTATACTGCCTTATAGCTAACATACCCCTGATGTCTTCCTTCAGCTACACTGTATACTGCCTTATAGCTAACATACCCCTGATGTCTTCCTTCAGCTACACTGTATACTGCCTTATAGCTAACATACCCCTGATGTCTTCCTTCAGCTACACTGTATACTGCCTTATAGCTAACATACCCTGATGTCTTCCTTCAGCTACACTGTATACTGCCTTATAGCTAACATACCCCTGATGTCTTCCTTCAGCTACACTGTATACTGCCTTATAGCTAACATACCCCTGATGTCTTCCTTCAGCTACACTGTATACTGCCTTATAGCTAACATACCCCTGATGTCTTCCTTCAGCTACACTGTATACTGCCTTATAGCTAACATACCCCTGATGTCGTCTTCCTTCAGCTACACTGTATACTGCCTTATAGCTAACATACCCCTGATGTCTTCCTTCAGCTACACTGTATACTGCCTTATAGCTAACATACCCCTGATGTCTTCCTTCAGCTACACTGTATACTGCCTTATAGCTAACATACCCCTGATGTCTTCCTTCAGCTACACTGTATACTGCCTTATAGCTAACATACCCCTGATGTCTTCCTTCAGCTACACTGTATACTGCCTTATAGCTAACATACCCCTGATGTCTTCCTTCAGCTACACTGTATACTGCCTTATAGCTAACATACCCCTGATGTCTTCCTTCAGCTACACTGTATACTGCCTTATAGCTAACATACCCCTGATGTCTTCCTTCAGCTACACTGTATACTGCCTTATAGCTAACATACCCCTGATGTCTTCCTTCAGCTACACTGTATACTGCCTTATAGCTAACATACCCCTGATGTCTTCCTTCAGCTACACTGTATACTGCCTTATAGCTAACATACCCTGATGTCTTCCTTCAGCTACACTGTATACTGCCTTATAGCTAACATACCCCTGATGTCTTCCTTCAGCTACACTGTATACTGCCTTATAGCTAACATACCCCTGATGTCTTCCTTCAGCTACACTGTATACTGCCTTATAGCTAACATACCCCTGATGTCTTCCTTCAGCTACACTGTATACTGCCTTATAGCTAACATACCCCTGATGTCTTCCTTCAGCTACACTGTATACTGCCTTATAGCTAACATACCCCTGATGTCTTCCTTCAGCTACACTGTATACAGCCTTATAGCTAACATACCCCTGATGTCTTCCTTCAGCTACACTGTATACTGCCTTATAGCTAACATACCCCTGATGTCTTCCTTCAGCTACACTGTATACAGCCTTATAGCTAACATACCCCTGATGTCTTCCTTCAGCTACACTGTATACAGCCTTATAGCTAACATACCCCTGATGTCTTCCTTCAGCTACACTGTATACTGCCTTATAGCTAACATACCCCTGATGTCTTCCTTCAGCTACACTGTATACAGCCTTATAGCTAACATACCCCTGATGTCTTCCTTCAGCTACACTGTATACTGCCTTATAGCTAACATACCCCTGATGTCTTCCTTCAGCTACACTGTATACTGCTCTATAGCTAACATACCCCTGATGTCTTCCTTCAGCTACACTGTATACTGCCTTATAGCTTATGGAGCGTTGTACTGGACCCCCTTCTCCCTCATGTTTAGCCCCATTAGTTTGGAGATTTTAAGATGTTTGCCTCATTAGATTGTCGATTTTAAGACCTTTCGCCCCATTTCTCTGTCAATAATAAGACCTTTCGCGTTATTTAGGAGTCTATTTTTTTTCCAGGCGAACGATAGTGACCCCGTAATTTTGGAAAATCGGCCTTCGCCCGGGACATTTTTCTATCGAAAAATGTACAAATTAATCTAGAAGGGGTATCTAATGGATATTTGTTTAAGTGTGTAAAGACAAGCAAATGAGCCAATTTATTCTTACCTACACTTTCGTATTCTTACCTGAGAAAGTTAGCCTACACAACATGACCTAATCAAAACAAATCCTCACCTATCCTGTTCCAAGTTAGTAGGCCAGAAACCGTGAACCCTATTAACCTCTGAGCCTGAACTTTGAAGAGGAACCGGCCTTCGGCCGGGACATGTTTCTACCGAAAAATGTATAAATATATTTTGAAAGGGGGTCTAGGGGATGCTTTGTACAGCTTGATGGAGGTCTACGGAGGAACTAAAACTAACTAAACAATACTAAAATGATAAAACAATAATATATATATATATATATATATATATATATATATATATATATATATATATATATATACCGGTATATATATATGTCCCCTTAAATTTACGGTACTAGGATACCCTACACTGAATTTAAATGTGACCTAATTTGACCTAAAAGCTCACCAAACATATCCTAGCCGACTTAACCCTATTAAGATGATGGCACAGTTTGACATTTTATTCTGGCTATCATTAGACGATTTTATACAGTTTACGAAGCATGTGTGTGAATAGTAAGGGTGAAGACTATCTCAATTAATCCTCTGACTTCTATATATCCTTCCTAATCTCAATAAAATCGCCTAATAATAGCCAGGACACAGAAAATGGAACGTGTAATTGGGTTTTGAAAGGGTAGATTAAAGCCTGAGCAAAACAACTCCCATTTACAGGTAGAATTTTGCCTCCCTCAATCACATAGAAAAAAAAAAAAAAAAAAAACGAATGCATCTGTAAGCGAACGGTCTAGTGAGCGAAACAAAGGCCAAACCCGGTGTTCCAACTCTGAGCTCTGAAGTTGTAACAAAAGGTCGGCTTACAGGTGACTGGGGGATATACTGGCATTGGACCAACAGGCACCAATTTGGAAGTTCTGCAAGAGGGTATACATTAACCGGTATCACATAAAGGACTTTATGGGGGGTGACCTGTTTTTGTTCTGTCCTTCTCTATCTTTCTCTGGCTTGTATCCATTTGGCCCCATTCAGCCTACTGTTTTAAGACGTTTATCCCCATCCAGGTGTCAATTTTTTACTGGTGAGCGGTAGCGAGCCAGCATGTTTTTTATTTTTGTTTGACAGCAGGCTAAATTTGTACATTTTTCGATAGAAAAATGTCTCCGGCGAAGCCGGATTTCTTCATATAATGCTGGCTCGCTATCGCTCGCCAGGAAAAAATCAACACCTAGATGGGGATAAGCGTCTTAAAATAGTTGGCTGAATGGGGCCGAATGGATACAAGCCAGAGAAAGAGAGAAAAAGACAGAAATAACAAAAAGCAGGTCACCCCCCTTAATTGCCGTTGTTTGATAGTCAACATTTGATTGGCAACATTTCTGGAGTCATTTCCTGGGTCACCGCTATCGGAAAAAAGTTAGGAGACACAATTCTATATTATAATCTACTTTTTAACCCGGCAAGCGCGATAGGCCTCACGGAAGGCTTCCTATAGGGAACGCGATAGGCCTCACGGAAGCAGGACCATAAAAAAAGCCTTCCATAAAAAAAAGGGCCTATCAAAACAAAGGAATTTGTCTCTAGGTGAGATAATTCCCCTCCAGTACTCATCCATGTAAATCTCACCCACCCCCCTCCCCTCCTTCCCCACCTTATTCCCCCCTCCCTCCCCACCTCAATTATCACCTATTTTTTACTCTTATTATCATCATTTATCGGTTATTTTTTCTCTCCCGCGATAATGTAGCACAAGTGGGTTGCATAAAAGATCGTTATGCAACACCCAGACACCGGCACACACCGCCCCGCTCTTCTCAGTTGACTCCCAGACAGCGAGAGGGGAGGGCTGCCTGTCTCTCTCTCTCTCGCCTGAGATTATGACCGGGTGGCCAATATCTTCGTTTTTCACCACCCAAATGCTTTTCCCACTTATTTTAGCACTCTTGAAGGTTCATATATACATAATATATGTAAAATAAAAGCATACCGAAAACAAATAATGGTTTATATTGTAAATATAACGAATTCTGTCAGAATCCAGGGCTAGAAATGCACAAATAACTACCCTAGCACCTACTGTCATATCGCGCTTGTCAGGTTAAGGATGTTGTAGACATAATAATGAAGTAGGTAGTCTTTATATATTTGGCCAGTAGCAGATAATATTATAATGCTTTCTAGGGGAGTAAACCTCCTTCAAATCTGTACTGCTTACTAATGGGTGAAGCAGGTTGGTTAGTGGATGGACTAGCCGCACACCATTGTAGAAAAATAGTGCTTGAAAGATACATAGAGGGCTTTGGAATCGGAGGGACCCTAAGTTGAGTGGTCAATCCTGTAAATAAATTGACACGGGTTCTCCTAACAAGGGATGGATCCACTTGGGGGTGTTTTGGGTATGGCCACCCTCGTAAAATGGAGTAAGGCATCCGGCAATAGATAGACAGATAGAGATTCTGGTGCATGAATATGTTTTACCCATATCTAACAACAACTATAGAAATGGATAACTTTTTCACTCACCTTCAAAATATCAATATATCCATAAAAAACATAATATTCACCCACACTTATGCATCTGTTTCATATGTCTACTGTACTCTGTTATATACTGATTAAGGGGAGATCTCCACTTGAGGGATTTTTTTTCTTGACCTCTTTCTCCCTCATGTTTAGCCCCATTGCTTTTGATATTATAAAACGTTTGCCCCATTAGTTTAGCGATTTTAAGAACTTTCACCCCATATTAAGACCTTTCGTGCAATTCAGGTGTCAATGTTATCCTGGCGAGCGATAGCGAGCCTGTAATTTAAGAGGAACCGGCCTTCGCCAGGACATTCTTCTACCGAAAAATGTACAAATTTATCTTGAAAGGGACTCAAGGGGGTGTAATTTTAAGCTTGATGGAGGTCTAGGGAACAAACTAAATACCTCCCCTTAAACAAGCTTGTGTGAAAAGAACTTTTCTGATAAGAATTAAATAATTAGCCATTTACCATGACGCATGATTCATTTAGTGTGTTTGGCTATTGTATAGACGATTTGGTTTAGTTTAGAATAAAACAGTGTGTGTGTGTGTGTGTGTGTGTGTGTGTGTGTGTGTGTCTAAAATACAGTACATCAGTATTCTTGAAATGCTAAAACATATGACTCATGCATAAATATTTTGCGTATGACAGAGTGGATAGAGAAGGTTTGTGGAAAGTACTTAGAATATACGGAGTAGAGGGCAAGTTGCTGAAAGCAGTGAAGAGCATGTATGAGGGTGCAAAGGCGGCAGTACGTGTGGAGAGTGAGCAGAGCGAGTTCTTTGACCTGAATGTTGGTTTGAAACAGGGGTGTGTGATGTCCCCGTGGTTGTTTACTGTATATATGGATGGAGTCATGAAAGAAATACTATCAAGAGCAGTGAATGTTGGTGTATCGCTGAAAAGGGAGGGAATTGAGTGGAAGCTACCTATACTGCTGTTTGCGGATGATACAGTTCTGATGAGTGATAATGAATGGGAGTTGCAGGGTCTGGTAAATGAGTTTGGAACAGTGTGCGAAAAACGGAATTTGAAGGTAAATACGGGGAAGAGCAAGGTTATGGTCTTCGAAAGGGGTGAAGTCACAGAGTGTGAGGTGAAGCTGAACGGTCAGGCTATGGAGATCGTCAACTCTTTTAAGTATCTGGGCAGTGTGTTGAGTAAAGATGGGACTATGGATGAAGAGGTGCGGGAGAGGGTACAACAGGGGAAGAGGGTTGTAGGAACGCTAAAAGCAGTAACAAGAAATAGGGTGGTCAGTATGGAAGTGAAGAAGTCCTTGCATGACAGTGTGGTAATCCCGACACTGACTTACGGAAGCGAAGCATGGACGTTGGTTGAGAGACTCAGACCAAGAGTGAGAGCAGTGGAAATGAATTACTTAAGGAGTGCGTGCGGAGTTACATGGAGGGATAGACAGACTAATGAGGAAGTAAGAAGGAGGTGTGGTGTGGAGGTAGATGTGCTGGAAAGTGTGAAAAGGAACAACTTGAGATGGTTCGGCCATATGGAACGTATGGAAAGCGAGAGAATGACTAAGAGGGTGTACGAGAGCGAGGTGGAGGGACATAGGGGGAGAGGTAGACCGAATATGAGGTGGAAGGATGGAGTGAGGAACTACATGAACGAAGGCGGTGCTGGTTGGGGGGAGGGGCGTCGACTGACTGGGGACAGAGGTGCATGGGGGCGGTTCGTTCGTTCGTGGCCACCCCTTCGGGGATCACGGCGTCAGGCAATAGATAGATAGATAGAATGCCAGAAACAAAATCTCTTATACAGGGTGAATTGGGGGTGTAAGGTTCAGCCTTCCCCTTTAATTAAATTAATTAATTTAATTAAACAGATCCTCTCTATTTTATTAAAATCTTTAATAATAGCCAATATGTAATTAAATGAGTATTTATATACTTAAAGGGTTAGCATGTATATATGTTCAGTGTATTCACTATCGTATGATAACTTACAACCCCCCAAAAAGTAATAGAATATCCATGAAATTGCAAACTATGGCATACCATTAGTGAGAGATAAAATATGTAGATACGACCCTCATATCACGAGAGGATAAATACGCCATCAAATTTGTGAATGTTTGATTTGTTATTTTATGGTTTCAGAATGGATGTGGTGGTGTTGATAGTGGTGTGATTGTGGCTGGGGTGTGGTGGTAATGGTGTTTTTGTGGGATTATTGTTGATGAGTTTATTATGATGGTGGTAATGGTGTTGATGGGGTATTATTCATGTATAATATATTGGTGTTGTGGAGTGGTGGTAATGGTGTTGATGTAGTATTGTTGATGTATAGTATATTGGTGTTATGTTATGGTGTTAATGGTGTTGATGGGGGTATTATTCATGTACAGTATATTATGATGGTGTTGTGGTGGTAATGGTGTTGATGTGAGTATTGTTGATGTTCATGTATTGTTGATATCTAGTATATTGTTGTTGTGGTGTGGTGGTAATGGTGTTGATGGGGTATTATTCATGTATATTATGATGGTGCTGTGATGGTGATGGTGTTGGCGGAGTATTATTGATGTATAGTATATTGGTGTTGTAGTGTGGTGGTAATGGTGTTGATGTATAGTATATTGGTGTTGTAGTGTGGTGGTAATGGTGTTGATGTATAGTATATTGGTGTTGTTGTGGTGGTAATGGTGTTGATGGGGTATTATTGATGTATAGTATATTGGTGTTGTAGTGTGGTGGTAATGGTGTTGATGTATAGTATATTGGTGTTGTAGTGTGGTGGTAATGGTGTTGATGTATAGTATATTGGTGTTGTAGTGTGGTGGTAATGGTGTTGATGTATAGTATATTGGTGTTGTAGTGTGGTGGTAATGGTGTTGATGTATAATATATTGGTGTTGTAGTGTGGTGGTAATGGTGTTGATGTATAGTATATTGGTGTTGTAGTGTGGTGGTAATGGTGTTGATGTATAGTATATTGGTGTTGTAGTGTGGTGGTAATGGTGTTGATGTATAGTATATTGGTGTTGTTGTGGTGGTAATGGTGTTGATGTTAGAGCAAATGAGCTGTCAATTTCTACACCTATTCCCTAGCCAAGTCTTCCTATTTGGTAGCAATATTACCTCGATTACCCTAGTCGTTTTCGTGTTACAGAGGTTAGAAGTCACGATTTCTCGCCTACTTACAGCGAATAGACTATAGTAATGGTGTTGGTTTAGATAACATTGGTGGGAATATAGTTGATATTGCTGTTATTTATTTGGATGTTGAAGTGGTGTTGATAGTGGCGTGAATGTGATTAAGGGGATAGCGTTTATTTTTGGGGCTATTTACTTATGTACTCATATCTTTTTTAGCTTCCCGCTAAACCTCCATAAAGCTTAAAAATACAGTCACTAGACCCCCTTCAAGATAAATTTGTCCATTTTTCGGTAGAAAAATGTCACGGCCAAAGGCCGGTTTCTATTAATATTACAGGCTCGCTATCGCTCGTCAGGAAAAAATCGACACCTAAATGGCACGAAAGGCTTTAAAATTGACCAACTAATGGGCCGAACGTCTTCAAATCTGAAAACTAATGGGGCTAAACATGAGAAAGAAGGAGGACCAGAAAACGACCCTTCTCCCCTTCCCATGCAATTGTTCTTTGTCTTTCCCTCCTCTTTTCCACTCTGACGGCACCACCGTCATTTCTACTTCTGACAAAGCTGAACTCTTTGCTAACACTTTTGCTAAAAACTCCACTTTGGATGATTCCGGTGCAATTCCTCCCTCTCCATCCCCCTCTCTCCTACTTATGCCTAACATTATAATCTCTTCCAAGGATGTATTTTCCGCCCTCTCTAGGCTAATACGAAGAAGGCAAACAGACCGGGCGGTGTTCCTCCTGTTGTACTAAAAAACTGTGCTTCCGTGCTGACTCCCTGCCTAGGCAAACGCTTTCGTCTCTGTCTCTCCTCTAACATATTTCCTTCTTGCTGGAAGTTTGCTCTTATTCAACCTGTCCCAAAGAAGGGTGACCGCTCTCAACCATCCAACTATCGTCCAATTGCTCTCATTTCTTGCATCTCTAAAGTTTTTGAAACTATTCTTGCCTCAAAATTTCTTTATCCTCATAACCTACTCTCAGACCACCAGTATGGCTTCCTTAATGGCCACTCTACTGGTGATCTTCTTTCTTACCTTACTAAGTCTTGGTCATCCTCCATTCGGGACTTTTCCTGTTGCGCTAGACGTATCGAAGACCTTTGATAGAGTCTGCCATAAATCCCTTATTTCCAAACTACCCTCCTACGGTTTCCATCCCTCCATCTGCGCCTTTGTGTCTCTAATTTCCTTTCAGGCCGCTCCATAGCTGCGTTGTGGATGGCCACCGTTCATTTCCTCAACCTATCAACTCCGGTGTTCCTCAGGGTTCTGTCCTATCTCCAATTATCTTCCTATTATTCATTAACGACCTTCTCAACTGCACCTCCAGCCCCATTCACTCATATGCTGACGACTCTACATTATACTATTCAACTAGCCTTCCACAAAATGATTCACAGCAGGAACTCCAAAACTCACATAAGGAGGCCATAAAACACCTATCTTCTGATCTCTCTACTATCTATAATTTGGGCATAGTAAACCTTGTTACTTTCAATGCTTCCAAAACTCAATTTCTCCATCTGTCTACTTGTCGCACCCTTCCAAAAAACTATAACCTACTCTTCACCACCATACAAATTTACCCTTCATCTTCTCTTAATATTCTTGGTGTCTCCTTTTCTTCTGATCTCTCTTGGAAAGATCATATAACCACTCTAGCTAAAACAGCTTCCCAAAACCTGGGTGTGCTCAACCGCCTCCAGGGGTTCTTTAACCCTAGGCAACTTCTTGCTCTGTACAGGGGCACAGTATGTCCATGTTTTGAGTATTGTTCACACGTGTGGGGAGGATCCTCTAATACAGCACTTCTAGACAAAGTAGTAAAGAAAGGCGTCCGTCTCATTAACTCACGTCCACTCACCAATTCAATGTAGTCTCTCTCTCTCTTCGCCGCAATGTTGCATCTCTCAATATTCTACCGCTATTACAATAATCATTGTTCCTCAGAGCTCTCTCAGTGTATTCCACCCCCTCTTCGTAGAGCACTACGTCTTGCAACACAATCCCACCCCTACTCTGTGCAACTCTCCAACCTAAGAGTGAAACGTTATTCTTAGTCTTTCTTCTATTCAACAGCCGAGCTCTGGAACTCTCTCCCAGAATCCGTCTTTCCCTCTTCCTATGATTTAAATTGCTTCAAACTCCGTGTGTCCATTCATTTTGGTCGAACGTCCCTTGATTTGGGCCGTGTCACTCTTTCAATTCAGGGGGGAGGCACTCGCTACAGACAGTTCTGCCTTTTGCCTCACTCACTTACATAGACAACAAAATATAGGTGGTTGTGTGGTGGTGAGAGTGCTTTTGGTGTTGGTGTGGGCATTGTTGTGGTTTTTGTGGTGGTAATGGTGTTGGTATTGTTATCGTTGGTTGTGTGATAGCAGGAGAGTGGTGGTAATGGTGGGGTGGGGTGGAGATTCTGTGGGTACGAGAGTGTGGCCATCCTTTTCTGTGGAAGCCATTTTGGTGTCGCAATTACCAAAGAACGAGGTGTCCTTTTATGTGTGATTGCGTAGACAGTAATGAAATATATAGTAAAATTAATGTATGTATGTATGTACAGTATGTATATACTCCGACCCAATCCCCACTTTTCCTAACACAAAATGGGGGGGGGGGGCGACTCATGACAGAGCCCGAATAGGGCTCCTATAATATCATGTACCAGTATTCCAAACTGTTTATTATGGGTATGGATATATTTGAGTGCAAATAACGTGGGGTATTTTTGGCTTTTGTTATGATGCGGTTTCAGTGGTGATGGAGGGTAATAGTCACGCCGGTTTCATAGCACAATCGCGCTCAAAAATTGCGTTCCACTATCACAACTTCGATTATTTATCCAATGAACATCTGATAAATTATTACAATCGAAATGGTAGGTTTATATTAACCTTATTTGGTCCGATGGAGGTCATTTTGGACCTCCTCTCTTTCCCTGCATTTGTTTGATAGTTTCAAGACCTTTCACACAATTAGTTTGGCGATAATAAGACGCTTCACACCATGCAAGTGGCGTTTTTTACCTAGATCGATAGCAAGCTTGTAGCTGGGAAGAAATCTGCCTTAAGCCAGGGTATTTTTCTATTAAAAAGCGTGCCTTGAAGGCAGTCTTGGGAGGCGTTGTTGATAGTCTAGGTGACAAACTAAAAGTATTTACTCGAAAATAGCAAACGCAAGTAAAATAATCTTAAATAGTTTAAAATATATCATAATAACCACCAAGACGTCGGACCAAATAGGTTTAAAGTTCTACCGACATTTGATGCCAACTCTAATTGTCTTACATTAACCCTCGTCGCTCTGCCTTTAAATCTTCCCGCCAGCGCTGGTTCCGGGTGTTTCGTCGAATTATTGGTACTTTGGCGCGCTTATAATTATGTACGCAAACAAAATTGCCTAGGTTTTAAAAATATATATATACAGTATATATATATATATATATATATATATATATATATATATATATATATATATATATACCGGTATATATATATATATACAGTATATATATATATATATATATATATATATATATATATATATATATCAAGCAGAGGTAGTCATTGTTATCTTGCGATGGGTGAAGACTAGAGGTCTCTATAGACTAAATGGTTCAGTTTTTATGGTGAAAATAATGGCGGTGGGGGACCCTACAATCTGTGTTTACTCATGGTTTTTGTCAGTTACCAATACTCATATCTCTGCAAATAAATGGCCTAACCTAGTATTTATACATACCAGAGGCAGTAATCCATGTTGTCTTGCGATGGGTGAAGACTAGAACACTTTACATTGAGCGGTTATTGTGTGAAGTTGAAAATTAAACCGGCTGTTTTGTGGCAACGCAGTGGTGATGGCTACGACTACGGTCTATTTACATTCACTCAACAATGAATTATTGATTATGGATAATGTAATATGGATTATTTAATAATATTGATGATATTGATGATTGATTAATGATTTATTTCACCATTGTAACCACTCCTAAGCCACTGTCATCTGCTTTCATGCATCGTTTGAGACTCAGGAAAATCAATACAAGCATTCGTAAAGCCTACTTGAAGGCAGGAGTCATATGACTGGCTGGTTGTGCGTTCTTGTTCTTGTTGGTTATACGGACCACCCGCGAAGACAACAACACTTTCTCTAGCGCAGTTGTAAATGGTTTTAAACCATATAATTAATATCCCTTAGGTTTCACGAAGGCCATCCGTGTCCCACGGGAAGACTGCTATGGACTTCAGAGGGAGAAGGGGGTCCAGAAAAAACTAATACCTCACCTTAAGACTGTCTAATGAACAAGAGAATTAATACATTTAGTTGTTATTCATGAAATTTAGTATCTTGGTGTTGTGTTATACAGTTTAAGAAAGATCTGGGTGGATTATATGGGTAAACACTATCTTAATATCATATATATATATATATATATATATATATATATATATATATATATATATATATATACACAAAAAACACTTGATTCATGCGTGGAAGGCCCCGGGTTCAATCCCCGGCTGGAGCGCCTAGGTTGATGGATCTACGGGCACAGCTTTCCATACTCCTAGCTGCACTGGTGGATATTTAAACAAGTGTCCATGTATGCAAGTATATGCTAGCACTGGTTACAGACTGCATTCACATGCACAGCGATTCCAGCAGTATAATAGAGTTCCACATACACACTATACATTTCAATGGGTGGTCTGGCTTAACCCATTCACTGCTGGTGCCGTCCTTTTTCACTTTAATCTGGCTACTATTAGACAACTTTGTTCAGTTTAGCAAGGGCCTCCAGCAATTAACAGATTTCGAACTATCTCGCCTCACCCCTGTATACTACCACAGATCCTTCTTAAGCTGCACAAAATCATCTACATAGAGCTAGAAAAAAACTAAAATGACGTCGCCGGTACAAAAAGGGGTTGTGCGACCCTCCCTAGTGAACAGAAACAAGGTATATAATCGAATTAGTTTTCTCGGCGTACGGAAGCACATGAGGTGATACATTCCCGGAAACTCCATCTCTGGGAATGAGGAGCCTGATAATATATATATATATACAAAAATAAGTGTCTGCTGAGTTATTACTGTTTCGAAACGTCACGACAATGATGCTTGTCTTCTGAAGTGGATTTGTTTGTATATTTACTTTTCCATATATCTATTGATTTTTGTTTTTCTTATTATTTTCCTCCCTAAACCTCCATCAAGCACAGTAAGAAAAAAAAACACAGAATAATAGATAATTTTTTTTTTCTAGTTCAAAATGACCCGGCCTAAGGCCGGTTCCTCCGAAATTGCAAGGTCGCTCGTTAGGAAAAGATTGACACCAACATGTCATGCATGGTCGTAATATCGCCAACCTAATGGGGAGATTATCTTAAAATCTCAAAAATGATGGGGCTAAACATGAGGTAGAGTGGGGGTCAAGAATCCCCCCCCCCCTCTTCCCTTAATGAATGATCTCCCTTCGTAATGCCTGATACAGCATGAATACTGTGCGAATGAGTGTTGTTAACCCCTTCAGTACTGGTGCCGTCCTTATAATTTTATTCTGGCTACTATTATGCGATTTTATTCCGTTTAAAATAGGCCTCCAGCAATTAACAGGCTTCGAATGATCTCACTTAACACTTTTCACCACGACAGAACCTTCTTAACCTAACAAGCGCTAGCCTAGGTTATTGAACACCATTGCCCCTTGCTATAGGTTGACCATTATGGCGACCCTTACCAATTTCGATGAAAACCACCTCAGCGTGTAGGGAATGCAAGCGCGCATCCAGCCATATATATTATGTGTACCAAAAAACTTTTTTAAGGGGGTGAGGGGTCGTCCGTAGTTGAAAAATGTGGTGCGAATGGCATCGCGGCGAGAAAAACATCGAGCGGCAAAATTTACCAGCGCGTATATTCTGCCGTCTCGGGGTAGAACCAAGGGGAGGGGAGGGTGGGTTGATGTAAATATCGCATATACTGTATATCGTAAGTTTACCACTTTCAAGCCTTCTAGTGTACATGTACGTATGTAGGCGACCCATCTGAATATTACATAGCAAGAAATAAGGCGCATATAAGCAATATACGATATATAGAGGTGGAAGGGGCGGCAGAGGTGGAAGGGGTGGCAGAGGTGGAAGGGGTAGAGTCATCTACGGCAGGCAATTTTCCCTTAGCTTTCGCCTTTCCACCCACGTTCCTCCCACTTGCACTGGCAGGGGCGGTGGCAGTGGTGGGCGTGGCAGGGGCGGATGGCGGTGGTGGTGGTGGTGGCGCGGTGGTGGTAGAGACAGATGGTAGTTTTTTCGTTCGTCCCTGTTGAGAAGCCATGCCCTTCCCTATCCCCCCAGTGGCCCCCACACCTCCTGCATCCCTAGGGAGGCCTTGTGTTGCAGCAGAGGGCCCTGCTTTAGTAGAGGCAGCAGCAGAAGTGGTGGTGGTGGTGGTAGCCCGGGCGGCAGTGGTTGTGTCGACAAAGGTCAATGACCTTTGTGCACGTGTAGTGGTAGTCGCACGTGCCTTACGTGCCTTTTCTGGTGGTTCCTCTTCGTCAGAACTATCAAAAGATAGGTATATAGGTATGAGGGTCTCCTGGTAACTCTCTGGCTTCCACGGGCGCTGACACCACCCGAAGCAGGGCTGGCTGTGTCATCAGGCGGCGTGGGAGAGCGACGTATAGGCTCTATGGCAAGTGCTTGTGTACTGCTTGCCCGCGCGCGGCTGGGGTGTGCCGGGTGGTGGTATCGAGAGTTGCCAACCACCACTACTCGCACACCACTTTGTTGCTGCCTGACTCATAACCCGCGGTTTTCGTATGTGTTTAAAAACCCGGCTCATATGAGGACGGTCGCCGTCCACCAGTACGGACTCATATGAGGACGGTCGTAGCCCATAGGTTAAAGTGCACACAATCGTCTAAATATAGCTAGGATACAATTACAAAGACGTCGCCGGTACATAATGAGTTAACAGAGAGTACACAGATTAGCTCTCCCATATCTAAAGAGAGTCATTATACAGACTAATTTCGTCTATTGTATTATTGGTGCTTTGAGGGGAAAGATGTGTTTAAGAAGTTACTTATAATAGGACTTCAAAAGCTATCAACCCTTCTGTATTATTAACCCTTCCTGTACAGGCGACGTCTTTCCCATTTTATTCTAGCCATATTTAAAGATTTTGTGCAGTTTAAGAAGGATCTGTGCTAGTAAAAAGGGGTAAGTGAGATAGTTCAAAGCCTGTTAATTGCTGGAGGCCATTTTTAAACTGAATATAATCGTCTAATAGTAGCAAGACTAAAGTTAAAAAGACGACGCCGGTACAGAAGGGGTTAAGGGGAGGTATTTACTTTGTTCCCTAGACCTCCATCAAGCTAAAAATTATACCCCCTTGAGGCCCTTTCAAGATAAATTTGTACATTTTTCGGTAGAAAAATGTCCACGCTGAAGGCCGGTTCCTCTTAAATTACAGGCTCGCTATCGCTCGCCAGGATAAAATCGACACCTGAATGGCACGAAAGGTCTTATTATGGGGTGAAAGTTCTTAAAATCGCTAAACTAATGGGGCGAACGTTTTATAATATCAAAAGCAATGGGGCTAAACATGAGGGAGAAAGGGGTCAAGAAAAAAATCCCTCAAGTGGAGATCTCCCCTTAATCCAACACACTGTACGTCAGGAAAAGCGACAGGACTGGAGCCTCATTTTCGAAAACTCCAGTCCTTGTGTTTAAGGGGGGTCACCGTTTTTTTTTTATCTTTCTCTCATGTTCTTTCTTTCCCTGGCTTGCATCCATTCGACCCCATTCAGCCAACTGTTTTAAGACGTTTATCCCCATCCAGGTGTCGATTTTTTCCTGGCGAGCGATAGCGAGCCAGCATTGTTTGGAGAAATCCGCTTCGCCGGAGACATTTTTCTACAAATTTAGCTTGCTGTCAAAACAAAAATATCTATTTGCTGGCTCGCTACCGCTCGCAAAGAAATTATTGATACCTGGATGGGGGTAAACGTCTTAAACCAGTAGGCTGAATGGGGCCGAATGGATACAAGCCAATGAGAGAGGGAGAGAGAGAGAAAAACAAAAGCGAGATGGGCTCCCTCAACCCATGGACTGCTAAAAAATGGACAAAATAAAAAGGTCAAGTTGAGGGACGGGGGGGGGGGGGGGGGGGGGGGTATAAAGGGGGGGAAGGAGTGGAGATTGCGGTATAGAGAGATACTACTACTTTCTATATGCCATACAATTTTGAGACCTTTCCTGGCATGGTATTTTAAGGGTTCCTTTCACACATGTTAAAAATACCATGCCTTCCGTGAGGCCTATCACACTTTACGGGTTAAGAATACAAGAGTGCGTATATTAGCGAAAGAGTGTGTGTGAAGGTGTGTGAAGGTGTGTGAAGGTGTGTGAAGGTGTGTGAAGGTGTGTGAAGGTGTGTGAAGGTGTGTGAAGGAGTGTGAAGGTGTGTGTGAAGGTGTGTGTGAAGGTGTGTGAAGGTTTGTGTGAAGGACATCCATTATTTTATCTTCTTTTCGTTTATTGGTTTTATGTTTTGTCGTTTGGTGCTCCTTTGGCATCCTTATCTCCAGAAATAACAGGATGTAAAACTATCTACAATAACTTTTTGAATCCCACAAGTCTCAAGGGGGGTGACCTGCTTTTTGTTATTTCTGTCCTTTTCTCTCTTTCTCTGGCTTGTATCCATTCGGCCCCATTCAGCCAACTATTTTAAGACGTTTATCCCCATCTAGGTGTCGATTTCTTCCTGGCGAGCGATAGCGAGCCAGCATTATATGAAGAAATCCGGCTTCGCCGGAGAAATTTTTCTATAATTTTGTTTACAAATTTAGCCTGCTGTCTAACAAAAATATAAAATATGCTGGCTCGCTACCGCTCACCAGTAAGAAATTGACACCTGGATGGGGATAAACGTCTTAAAACAATAAGCTGAATGGGGCCAAATGGATACAAGCCAGAGAAAGATAGAAAAGGACAGAACAAAAACAGGTCACCCCCCCCTTAAATTGAATAATGTGGTCTAAAAGTACAATGAAGAAACATGCTATACCGCATACTGAATTGCTTAAGGGGAGATGGGCCGTTTTTCGGGACCCCCTTTTCCCTCGCGCTTATCCCCATTAGTTTTGAAATTTTAAGACATTTGTCCCATTAGTTTGTCAATTTGAAGACTTTTTGCCCCATTTTTTGTTAATATTAAGACCTTTCGTGTCCTTTAGGTGTCATTTATCTCCTGGCGAGCGATAGCGAGCCTGTAATTGTGGTGGAACCGGCCTTCGGCCGTGACATTTTTCTACCGAAAAATGTACAAATTTATCTTGAAAGGGGATCTAATGGATGTTTTTTTTTTTTTTTTTTTTAATGGAGGTCTAGCAAGGAAACTAAAAAATACACGAATACATTAATTAATAGACCAAAAAGCCAGCCCATCTCCCCTTAATGATATTCAATTCATTCCGAGTGCCCGGAAATTATAATGGCTCTAGGGCATCGACTTGTCTAGAATATAATTAATTGGCTGAAGCCAAAGCAATATTAATTTGAATAATGTTCATCGCCTCATCTGTAAATGCATTTGATTTAAGCCAATAATGTTTTAGAAGAGATTTGGTTAATTGACCACTTGCGAGTTACTGGCCATGAGGAAGTTGGAGCCGTAATCATCGACATTAAACAGAAATACAATTATAATGAAGGTTTATGATGGACAGAATGTATGTTGAATAATTTTAATTCGATTTGGTATACCGGGATATAAATACACTACAACCATAATTTAGCTGGTAATTGTGCAACATATTGATGATTACAACTTCAACTTCCTTATAACCTGAAACTCAGAAGTGGTCAATGTTCACATCATAATATTGTAACGTTCCTAGTTAGCTAACAAAAATAATAATAATACCAACATGCATAAACAATAATAATAATAATAATAATAATAATAATAATACCAACATACATAAACAATAATAATAATAATAATAATAATAATAATAATAATAATAATAATAATAATAATACCAACATACATAAACAATAATAATAATAATAATAATAATAATAATAATAATAATAATAAATAATAATACATAAACAATAATAATAATAATAATAATAATAATAATAATAATAATAACAATAATAATAATAATACCAACATACATAAACATTAATAATAATAATAATAATAATACCAACATACATAAATAAATAATAATAATAATAATAATAATAATAATAATAATAATAATAATAATAATAAACATATCTGTATAAAGTTTGGTCAATCATTATTCTGTTTAGCATCAGAAGAACTGATTAATAATTTATATTTTAGTCCCCCCTGCAGTGGCCTATGTTTTTATTTAATTTTGTTTGTCATTGTTTGTGGATTAATTGAACTCCCTTGTGTATACGATAAAGGATTAAAATACATAACACAGATGTAGTACGGGGGTAGGGAGAGGGAGGGGGTTGACAACAAATTGATATGTGTGATAGGGAGCGCTGGCTGCATCCAACAACGCCATTCGTGTATTATTTATTCATTATTACCTCATCCAATGATTAAAGAGGGATGGTTCACTGTTTGGTCGATCTTTGTTGATGTATTTATTATGTTTTTAGTTTCCTCTCTAGACCTCCTTCAAACTAAAAAAAAAAAAAAAAAAAAAGGATCCCCTTCAAGATAAATTTGTACATTTTTCAATAGAAAAATTGTCCCGGCCGAAGGCTCACTACCGATCGCCAGCAAAAAATCGACACCTAAATGGCCCGAAAAGTCTTAATATTGGCAAAGAAATGGGGCGAAAGGTCTTAAAATCGCCAAACTAATGGGCCAAACGTCTTATAATCTGAAAACTAATGGGGCTAACCATGAGCAAGAAGGGGGACCAAAAGAGGGGCCCATCTTCCCTTAAACTGCTTCAAGCTACGAGTGTCGTGACATTTTGACTATAAAATACCATGAACTTGGCTCTCTGTCACTCTTTCAACTTTGGGGGGAGACACTTGTTACAGACAGCTTAATTGGTGGTTCCATTTATTGGCGATTTCAGCGTGTATGGATCCAGCGGCGCATTAAGTAATGTATGTATTTATTATTGATCTAATCATTTACTTATTCATCTAGTTATATATTTATATATTCTTATTTTATTCTATGTAATGATGCTGTACAAATAAATACATTACAAATCCCTCTGTGGCTCTTTTATTTACGACTTGATGGCCAGTGTTCCTCAGGTTTGTGTCCCGTCTCCAGTTCTCTTTCTAGCATTGTAATTAATGATCTTCGCACCTGTACCTCCAGCCCTATCCACTCATACGCTGATGACTCTACCTTACACTATTTAATTAGTTATCCACAACGACCCAGCATGCAATCACTCCAAAACTGATGAAGCTATAACACGCCTATCTTCTGCACTCACTCCAAGACTCACCTATAAGCTATAACACGCCTATCTTCTGATCTCACTCCAAGACTCACCTATAAGCTATAACACGCCTATCTTCTGATCCATCAACTATCTCCGACTGGGACAGAGACAATGTTGTTACTTTCAATGCCTCCCAAACCACTTTCTCCTTTTATCTACCCATCACTATCTTCCGCATCACGTTCCCTTATTCTAAAACAATACACATAACATCCCTTTATCTGCTCTCAATAGTTTTGGCACATGTATCGAGTATTGTTCGCAAATGTGGTGAGGTTCCACCCATACCACACTTCTCGAAAGGGTAGGGTCAAACTCATTTCCTCTTATCAACTCACGTCCTCTTACTAATTCCCTAGAATCTCTCTCTACACGCCGCAATGTTGCATCTCTCTCACTCTTCTACCGCTATTACAGTAATCAGCATTATCTGCGTATTCCACCTTTCTTACGCAGAGTGGAGGGCACCCCCCCCCCCCCCCTTTCAACATACTCCCACCCCTATTCTGTCCAACTCTATAACCAAAGAGAGAACCGATTTTCACAGACTTTCTTTTCTCTCAACAAGCAAGCTTTGGAACTCTCTCCTTCAATCTATCTTTCCCTCATCCAATGACTTAAACTGTTTCAAGCTCCGAGTGTCCAGACATTTTGATTCTAAAAGTACCTCGAATTTGGATCTCTAACTCTTTCAACTTTGGAGGAGACACTTGTTACTGGCAGCTTTGCCTTTTGTATCCTTCATTCACGTAGAAAAAGAATAGACAAATATGTTATTCGTTATATAATTAAGGTATATAATAGAGCCTCAATTATTGCCAGATAGCACTTTCTGAGGGAAGGGTACTAAGAATTGGTCATCACTTAGTAGCAAGACTGTACAAACAAATACGTAATTATTTCCACCTTCCTTTTGGCAATAGCCATAGTATGCTGTATATCCAAAACTAAATAACGAAACTAGGATGTGTGTGCGTGTGTGTGTGTGTGTGTGCGCGTGCGTGTGTTATCCAGTCTTAACTGTAAATCACAAATAACAAGACAGCAGAGAGGTAGATATACAGGTGCCCAAATAAGTTCTGTTCGTCTCCGTGATCTTATACATGGAAATATTAATGCGCATGAATGAATTACGAGGGTAGTTTGTTATGCAGTGGTTAACTCGTCTGATGATTACAAGAAACCCCACTCGCCATTAATTCACTATTTCACTTTTATACTTAACCCTTTGAGTACCAGCGACGTGTTATATATATTTTATTCTGGCTATATTTGAACGATATTGTGCAGCTTAGCAAGGATCTGTGGTAGTTAAAAAGGGTTGGTTGAGATAGTTTGAAGCCTTATTATTGCTAGAGGTCCTTCCTAAGCTGAATAAAATCGTGTAATAGTTGCCAGAATATGATGAAAATGACGTCCCTGGTACTGTGTGGGTTAAGATCACGACGAGGAACAGAACTTGTGTGACCCACTGTACTTTACACACTGCTAATGCGGGTTCCAATGCTGTAAACTTCGGAAAACCATGTTGAAAATCGGGTCTGAGCTCTTCACATGCTGGCTAACATTACCCGATTTTATTCGGCTTTATAATGATGTATGGACGTCAGTTAATTAGTGGACATAGCTTATAACCCTTTGATTACATGAGGTCCTTTATAAGCTGAATAAAAGTACCTATTGTTAGACAGAATAAGAAACAAATGTCGCCATTAGTTTTGATATGCTAAGAAGTTCGCCCCATTAGAATGGCGATTTTATGACCTTTCGCCCCATTTCTTTCTAACGTTTAAGACCTTTGGTACCATTTAGGAGTCGATGTCTTCCTTGTAAGTGATAGGGAGCCTGCATATTAGGAGAATCCAACCTTTGGCCGCCCTTAAGGAGGCAGTAGTCGCTTTTTCTGGACACCCTTCTCCCTCATGTTTAGCATATTAGTTTTGAGGTTTTAAGACGTTCGTTCCGTTAATTTGGCGTTTTTGAGACCTTTCGCCTGATTTTGTTATCAATATTAAGACCTTTCGTGCCCTTTAGGTGAAAAAAAATTTCCTGGCGAGCGGAAGCGAGTCTCAAATTTTAGAAGGAACCGGCCTTCGGCCGGAACATTTTTCTACCGAAAAATGTACACATTTATCTTGAAAGGGGGCCTAGGGTGTGTTTTTCTAAGCTTGATGGAGGTCTAGCGAGGAAACTAAAAAATAAATTAATAATAAATATATAGACCACAAACCAAGCACTACCCCCTGAAGGGTGAATACCAGACTGTATTGGCAATCTTCTTTGCACGGAAACATATTGAGGCTTTTAGGGGGGAGGGGTCGTTTTTCTGGACCCCACTTCTCCTTCATGCTTAGCCCCATTAGTTTTTAGCTTTTAAGACGTTTGTCCCATTAGTTCGTCGATTTTAAGACCTTCCGCCCCATTTCCTTGTCAATATTAAGACCTTTCGTGATATTTAGGTGTCGATTTTTTTCCTGGCGAACGATAGTGAGCCTGGAATTTGGAAGAACCGGCCTTTGGCCGGGCCATTTTTCTACCGAAAAATTTACAAATTTATGTAGGAGGATCTAATGGATGTTATTTTTTAAGTTTGATGGAGCTCTAGGGAGGAAACTAGCAAAATAATGAATACATGAACAAATCGACCAAAAGGTGAAGCATCCCCCCTTAAGAGGTACGGTACAAGTCGCAAATAGTAATGGTGTATTTTGCCAGAGGATTGCATAGTTAGTTTTTCAGTATCGGTTTGTGAATAAAGCCGCTATCACACGAGAGCTTTTATAGTCAACATTCGATGATCAACATTTTTCTGGCAACATTTCAAGATTACTTTGCACTGGTATCGAAAACTAGACTGATGGTAGATTAATTTAGGTAACCGAAATATTGTAAATGTTGACCTCATAAGCTGCCAGACCAGTGTTGAGGATAAATGTTGAGGAAAAAAGAGCTCGTGTGATACCGGCTTAAAGGAGCTCGTCTAGCGCAACAATTTCCCACAGTTCTAACAAACTACAAGGTTAATTGTATGGAAACAAAAAATAATAAAAAATAAATATATTAATGTTTAAAACTAATATGGAGAGCATAATTCGTCAAATCCGTTTTTCGGTTACATGGTTAGTAGGCATTTAAAGGGAGATGGGCCGGTTTTCTGGACCACTTTCTACCTCGTGTTTAGCCCCACTAGTTTTCAGATTGTAAGACGTTCGGCCCATTAGTTTGGCGAATTTAACACCTTTCGCCCCATTTCGTTGTCAATGTTAAGACCTTTCGTGCCATTCAGGTGTCGATTTTTTTCCTGGCGAGCGATAGCGAGCCTGTAATTTTAAGAGAAACCGGCCTTCGGCCGGAACATGTTTCTACCGAAAAATGTACAAATTTATCTTGAAGGGGGTCTATGGGGTGTTTTTCTAAGCTTGATGGAGGTCTAGGGAGGAAACTACAATATACATGAATAAATAAATTAATAGACCAAAAAAGCAGCCACTGTCCCCTTAACTCTGTCTAATTCAGGTGTTGTCTGTTTGGATTCCGTCTGCTAGCAATTTTACAACGCTTTGCCCCAATTGTTTGGCGATAATAAGAAGGTTAGCTCGATTAAAGTGTCGATTCTTTTCTAGACGAGCGATAACGAGCCTGCAATTGAGAGGAAACCGGCCTTTGGCCTGGACATTTTCACCTGAAAACTGTGTAGGCTACATTTACCTTAATAAGTGGTTTGGGGTATTTTCTGTTTAGTTTTTAGGGGTTTAGAGCCGGTTTATTTTGGTCTAGGCCGAACTTTAAATGAAGATTGGATAAAATCGGAAAACAATAGTCTCTCAAATATTAATTTATAAATCACTATAATTCCCCCCCCCCCCCCCTCCCCCACAAACAAAAAGAAAAAACAAACCTCTAGGCACTTATTAGGGGTATTTGGATGTGAAAAAAGAGCAAAAACAACATACACAAAATATGGTTCATTTATACAGGCAAAAAACATACACAACTAACATAATTATAATAAAAATAATATACATAGAACACAGTCTTGGCTTGCTGGTGCCTCGGGACTTTTTTTTTTTTTTTTTTTTTTTTTTTTAAGGTGAGTGAAGGAGACAAAAGGGAGAACTGCCTGTAGCGAGTGCCTCCCCCAGAGTTGAAAGAGTGACAGGGCCAAAATCATGGGACATTCGAGCCAAAATGCCTGGACACAATGACTGCATCAGGTGGGTAGTGTGGGGGTCTGGGTCGTCGTTAGGGAATAATGGATATCGGCAGCCTTGGTCTTTCTGTTTCAGGGGTAACTTCAGGTACTTAGTCAGAAATAAGGGACTGGGACGGTCGCCTGAGCCAAGGCGGCTTCAGAATTCAGCTACTTTTTCAGGAACAAGATTGTTCCTGCTGGAACATGTCCTCAGTCTCTCCTCCCTTTCCCGTTTTTTGGACGCTAAAGTCGCATCCAAGGTAAAAATGCACAAACTATCTTTGAACGCAACATTTGCGTCCAATAAAAATATAATGTGCCTTATATTATTAAAATGGTATGCTAGATATCATATTTCTATATATAATTTTCTCTACACATACCATTGTAAGTAAACAAATAATCTCTATAGATATACATGCTGACAATGGCAAAAACGATGGGTGATTTGAGAATTGAGGGCCCAAGAGGGAAAGTGCTAGGCTCTGAGAGTTCGGTGCAGCTCTTTCATCCAATATTGACTTAGCTGCTTGAAGTAGTCGTCAGTGTCGTTAGGCACGCTTATAGTGATTAGTGTCCTTAGCTCCCTTAGCTGGGGACACCCGGGCAACAGGTTCAAGTCCAGTAGTGTCTGCAATAGGCTAGAGGACATAGCCGATTCCACTATTTCAGAAGGAGGTTTGTTGGTCATTCGGGTGTCTATTTACTTTAGAACGCCTCTTAGGTCGCCAGTGCTGTCTAACAAGCTGTTCGCAATCATTGATGTCCTTCTAGCCTCCACTGGTTACTGCAGGGTCTTTAGGAAGGGGAATTGGGGTTATTGCTGCTGTGGGAAGAAGGGAGGGTAAGGGCTCATGAGTGCAAGGTCTGAGTTGTGCGAGATTCAGAGATTCTGCTCTTCTGAGAGCAATTCCGGGATTTGTATGACCCAGTTATATCAAGAGGCCTTCTTGGTGTACCGGACTGGACCAATCATAGGTCGCAACTTCGCCCACCAACTTTCCTGTGATCCAGAATTTCCTTGGGTCGATGCTGGAGAGGATTGAGGTTGCCCGGTTTGCCCAATCAGAGGCCACTGCTCCACCAACTAGCATCTTCGTAATCCGGAATCCGAGCTTTCCCTAGATCAATGCTGGGGAAGGTTTGGAGAAGTGTGTCGACCATTCAGGAGCCAGGGATCTTCCACTTGGAGTTCCATGAGGAGTACAGGCGCTGGGGAGATTCTGGGGCAATCATTCCTCTGGAAATATACTACCATTTCTTCTTTCGTCATCTAAGTTGGGGGGACATGGATCGTCGACCATATTCGTTGTGTCTTCTGATTCTGTGGTTTCCATGTCTGTGACTTCTTTAGATCTCGTGCATCAATAAGAAAGTGCATCTCGTAGCCTACACTGTAAAATGTATGTGTACAGATTTAACAGGAACTATACTATATATCCTTCCATACAAAAAATCACGGAGTAGATACAAATTTATATGGCCAACTGTACCATTCTATCCTCACATTTAATGGACGTATCAATAACAATTTACCTTAAATGGGTACCGATAAATTATTCTGGACTCTTTAATACCCCTTGAGGATTATGCCGCAGTTTGGCAGTTTATTCTGGCTATCATCAACATATTTTATACAGCATAGGAAGGATCTGTGGGAATTAAAGGGTAGAGACTATCTCCAGGAACCCTCTGGCTTCCATATACCCTTCCTAATCTTAATAAAATCGTCACATAAATTCAAAACACTGATACAAAATGCGGCATCGTATCATGAAAGGGATAACGATAATCTTCTCACTTCCATTAACCTTTAGAATATCCGATAATGCATTTCTATTCGATTTCCCAGCTATCATTAGACGAGTTTAAAAAGATTAGGAAGGGTATAGGGAATTCAGAGGGCTAATTTAGACAGTCTTTATCCATATAATTCCCACAAATCCTTTCTAAATCGTATAAAATCGTCAAATGATAGCCAGCATAAAGGGTATAAATGCGTCCTAATAGTCAAAGGATAAAACCCATTTGATTTACACTTTCACAATATATCTTAATTAATCTACTAGCCTCCTCAGGTCGTCCTATGGGAAATATAATCGTCTAATGATAGTCAGAATATATTGTAATAACAGCGCCATCCTATCCTTCAGTATGAGAGAGAGAGAGAGAGAGAGAGAGAGAGAGAGAGAGAGAGAGAGAGAGAGAGAGAGAGAGAGAGAGAGAGAGAGAGAGAGAGAGAGGAGAGAGAGAGAGAGAGAGAGAGAGAGAGAGAGAGAGAGAGAGAGAGAGAGAGAGAGAGAGAGAGAGAGAGAGAGAGAGAGAGAGAGAGTATAATAACTGTCTGCCGGTCTAACATATTGCGCCCATATACTGTATTTAATTAACCCCTTCAGCACCATGACGCCTTTGTACCTTGGATTCTGGCTAAAACTAGATAAATATATGCAGTTTAACCCCTGCTGTGATGTACTTTTCCTTATATTCAGGCAACTATTACACAATTTTGATCAGCTTAGGAAGGATATCTACTCAATAAAATGCTACATACTGTCTCAATTAATCTTTTTAGCTAACATTTATCCATCCGAAGCTTCATAAAATCGTATAAATGTACCTGACATAAAATAACAAAGACGACGCCGGTACAGAAGGGGTTAAGAAGGACCTATGTTACTAAGAGGGTTTATTGAGATCGTATTTAACCATTTGAGTCGTATAGGTAGAATACAAACTAAAGAAAATCGTCTAATGGTTACCAGAATAATTATGATGAACATTACGTATTGGTGGTGAAGGGGTTAAAGCAAATATGGGAATAAATATATTAAGTAATGCCCAGTTCTTAACATTAATCATCAATTAGTGACTCCAATGTACTTGAATAAACTAATGAAAGCATATGGTCCTCCCGGGATTCGAACTCGGGACACCATACCCAGAACATAAGCATCTAAATCATTACACCACCAACACAGTTAAGTAAATGGCAAAATAACTACTTGACCCATAACAAAATTGAGTCAAGTACAAACAAATCTATATCATTAGGAAATTTCTTATATATTTTCTGTTTTTGTTTTGTTTTCTAATGTGGCTAGGGTATATTTTTTGGGCTATAAATGCATGTATTTATATATTATTTTAGTTTCCTCGCTAGACTTTCTTCAAGCTTTAAAGAACCCCTTGGAGATAAATTTGTACATTTTTCGGTAGAAATGTTTCCGGCCAGAAGGCTATCCTAGGAATAATCGACACCTAACTGGCATGAAATATCCTATTATTGACAAAGAAATGGGGTGAAAGATCTTAAAATCGCCAAACTAACGAAACAAGCGTCATGAAATCTCAACACTTATTGGGCTAAATACAAGATCTCATTTGGGCTTCAACCTCCAGATGCTGATATTGGCACTATGCCCTGTTCCAAATAAGTAGGCCAGAAACAGTGTGCCCTAACCTCTGTAACTAAAAAAAGGGCTGAAGCAAATGGGCTGTACATGTTCACAGCTTTTCCCCTGGTTGACCCTTCCCAAATGGTAGAAATGTTAGCTCGATTGCAATAGTGGTTTGTGAGTTATAGAGGTTAATGTTCAAGAGGGCTGGTCTACTTACTTGGAATAGGGTATAGTATTAAGGCTGAAGTTGTCAATTACACCCAAACTAACATCCCAACAACCCATACACCCACACTTACAACATCGTACCCCTCCCCCACACTTCCGTATCTCCCCACAATCAAAATTATCATCCTTCCTCCCACACTACCATCTCGCCCCCCACACTCCCAACAACTCTCCCGACATTCACAACAACATCCTACCTCCCCCACACTACCGTATCTCCCCACACTCCAGTCCTTCCCCTCCCCAAACCACCTTCTCTCCCCACGCTCATATCCTTCCTCCCCACACCACAGTCTCCCCCCACACTCATATCATCCTTCCCCTCCCCACACTACCGTCTCTCCCCACACTCACACCAACCTTCCTCCCCACACCACCTTCTCTCCCCACACTCACAACACCCTCCCTCCCCACACCACCTACTCTTCCCACACTTACATGTTGCGAATCAAAGTAAAACAAACCCAAAATATTATATAGTTATATCATAAAGAAGAGAGTAGTTACTTCAACTGTAGGACCGTTAGTCGATGAAAATGGAAAATATACCAAAGACGAAGTACAAATGAGTAATGCCCTCAATACCTTCTTTGCATCAGTTTTTACAACAGAAGACCTCATTGATATCCCTACACCATCGCCGATTCAGATAGATAATTCTGATGTTACAGTTCTAAGCAATATCACCATTACAGAGAGAAGTATTGAAATGTTTCGACAAACTCAAGGTAAATAAAACGCCCGGACCTGATATAATCTCACCTAGAGTTCTAAAGGAAGTTAAGGATGAGCTCTCCAAACCACTGACATTGCTATTCAATAAATCCTTGCAGTCTGGAACTATGCCTGATCAGTGGAAACTAGCTAACGTAACACCGATTTAAAAAAAAGGCAGCAAATCCCTACCCAGTAACTATCGTCCAATTAGCTTAACCTCAGTTGTATGTAAAATGCTAGAAACACTCATAAGAGACAGACTCGTAAATCACTTAGGGGAAAATAACATACTTAAAGATACTCAACACTGCTTTCGTAGCAAACGTTCCTGTTTAACAAACCTCTTAGACTTCTTCCACGATATCCTCAACCTCTATGATGAGAGTAAAGCTGTAGATATTATATACCTTGATTTTCAAAAGGATTTTGACAAAGTTCCCCACAAACGTTTACTGCTAAAACTAAAAGCACATGGAATACAAGACGGTGTGTTGAAATGGATAGAAAATTGGCTCAGCGACAGAAAGCAAAGAGTAGTCATAAACGGTAAGGCATCTAAATGGACCAATGTAAGTAGCGGGTACCCCAGGGATCGGTACTAGGACCAATTATCTTTCTAATTTACATCAACGACATAGATGAGGGTCTCACCTGTACAATCTCACAATTTGATGACGATACAAAAATTACAAATAGCGTACTCTCAAAAGAACAAGTTGACAATATGCAACACAATCTAGATAAGTTGTCACATTGGGCACAAATTGGCAAATGAGTTTCAATACGGATAAATGTAAAGTACTACATATCGGGTATCCAAGATGAGAAAGCAAACTATTCGATGAATGGCACTCAGCTTAAGAATGTAAACAGAGAAACCGATCTGGGGGTAACAATATCGAGTAACCTAAAACCGAGTCAACAATGTTCAGAAGTTGTTAAGAAAGCAAACAAAATAATTGGCTTTATAGGCAGGTCATTTGAGCATAAATCCAAAGAAGTTATCCTAACCCTTTACAATTCCTTAGTCCGCCCTCTTCTGGAATACTGTGTTCAATCCTGGTGCCCCTATTACCAAAAAGATATAGACAAGCTAGAACAAGTTCAACGTAGAGTTACCAAAATTATACCTAGCCTAAAGAACAAACCATACGAGGAGCGTCTTAGATAATTAAATCTATTTCCTTTAATCCAACGCAGATTAAGAGGCGACTTAATTCAAGTGTTCAAAATCATCAAAGGCATCGACAATATGAACTGTAGTAAGTACTTCACTATCAAACAATCTAATTACACGCGGGGAAACGGTTGCAAAATTATTGGTAAATCTTTTAACTCACACGACTCTAAGAATTTCTTCTTCAATCGAATTGTCAACTTGTGGAATGGGCTTCCCCAAGACGAGACGTTATAGACTGCAGCACCGTTGATTCATTTAAACTTCGGATAGACAAATATCTCGCATCAAACCCGCGACTGACTGCGTTTGTAAATTAATAACTTTATTTTATCCTCCCCTCAGATACTAACCCATCTGTCCCCTACTAACTTCCTAATCCTGCCATGGATATTAGTTCCAGGGCAGTAGTTCCCTTTCCAATATTCCCTTACCCACTCTAAACCACTGTTTGGACACTTGATCCTCAGTGTTTTGGAGGACAAGCAGCCTAGAAAGGTCACTAGACCTGTTGTTGCTTGATTTCCTTTGTACTCCTTTGTACTCACACCACCCTTCCTCCCCACACAACCTTCTCTCCCTACACTCTCAACATCCTTCCTTCCCACACCCACACCCCTTCTCTCCCCACACTCACAACATCCTTTCTCCCCACACCCACACCCCCTTCTCTCCCCACACTCACAACAACCTTCCTCCCCACACTCACATCAACCTTCCTCCCCACACCACCACCTATCTCCCCACACTCACATCAACCTTCCTCCCCACACTTACATTCTTCCTCCCCACACCACCATATCTCCCTACACTCACACCATCCTCCCTCCCCACACCACCTTCTCTCCCCACACTCACATCATCCTTCTTCCCCACACTACCCCAGACAGGGTAGTGTAAGTCAAATACGAACTGAAAATTCAGACAATGCACAATCGGTAACATCCAACTCTAATACTCTTAAGGTGTTTTATGTAAATGCTCGTAGCATACGCAATAAATTTTCAGATCTAGAGGAAATCGTGTTTACAGAACATTATGATATAATCGGCATTACAGAATCTTGGTTAAATACGGAAGACAGAGACTTTTTAGCCGAATATACGCTTCCTGGTTATACAATGTTTGAGAAAAGTCGGATCAATAGAAATGGAGGAGTTCTGTTTTTTATAAAGGAAAGTCTTAATCCCGTCTTAATGTCAAAACCTCAAATTGCGAATATAGACATATCTTACGTACTATTTAAATAGTAACGAGGAACTAAAATAACACTAGCTTTATTATACAGACCCCCATCTCAATCAGTGCAAACTGACAGTGAAATTTATGAACAAATTGCAGAAATAACTAACATACAAGATACCGTAATTCTTGGCGATTTCAACTTACCCGTGACTAAATGGGGTGATATTCTTACTTCACACTCTGGACACGACCTCTATGCTAACTTGCAAGAGAGTTCACTTTTTCAATTTGTACAATCTCCGACCCGTGGTAATAATGTGCTTGACCTTGTACTCGCAACAAAAGAAGAATTAATAGAGAATTTGAATGTTGGTGATGAATTCAGCAACAGCAACCATCGTACGATAACTTTCACTTTAAAGTTTACTAGTAACAAATCAAATAGCAGCATTGAGAAAGTCCCTAATTTCAAGAAAGCAAATTTTCATAAACTTAAATCAAAGCTTAAAGAAACTGACTGGAGCTTTCTGACTAACAATAACGACATAAATACATCTTGGGAGTGTTTCACAACCACTTACCTTAAGGCAGTGCAAGACTGCATACCATCGAAAATACGGCGTCCCGGCCATAATGATAAGCCCAAATGGTGAAATAAAGATATTTCAGACTGTCTGCTTGCTAAAAAATTTGCTAATGATAGATTAAAATCCTCACAAAATGACGAAGAACGGGTGAAATTTGTAGAGCTACGACGCAAAGCCAAAAAGTTAATTAAGCAAAGTAAAAAGACCCTGGAGTTACATGTTGCGAATCAAAGTAAAACAAACCCGAAAGAATTCTATAGTTATATCAGAAAGAAAAAAGTAGTTACTTCAACTGTTGGACCGTTAGTCGATGAAAATGGAGAATACACCAAAGACGAAGTACAAATGAGTAATGCCCTCAATACCTTCTTTGCATCAGTTTTTACAACCGAAGACCTCAGTGATATCCCTACACCATCGCCGATTCAGATTGATAATTCAGATGTTCTAAGTAATATCACCGTTACAGAGAGAGAAGTATTGAATTGTTTAGATAAACTCAAGGTAAATAAAACGCCTGGACCTGATACAATCTCGCCTAGAGTTCTAAAGGAAGCTAAGGATGAGCTCTCCAAACCACTGACATTGCTATTCAATGAATCCTTGCAGTCTGGGACTATGCCTGATCAGTGGAAGCTAGCCAACGTAACACCGATATTAAAAAAAGGCAGCAAATCCCTACCCAGTAACTATCGTCCAATTAGCTCAACCTCAATTGTATGTAAAATGTTAGAAACGGTCATAAGAGACAGACTCGTAAATCACTTAGAGGCAAATAACTTACTTAAAGATACTCAACACGGCTTTCGTAAAAAACGTTCCTGTTTAACAAACCTCTTAGACTTTTTCCACGATATCCTTAACCTCTACCATGAGAGTAAAGCTGTAGATATTATATACCTTGATTTTCAAAAGGCCTTTGACAAAGTTCCCCACAAACGTTTACTGCTAAAACTAAAAGCGCATGGAATACAAGACGGTGTGTTGAAATGGATAAAAAATTGGCTCAGCGACAGAAAGCAAAGAGTAGTCATAAACGGTAAGGCATCTAAATGGACCAATGTAAGTAGCGGGGTACCCCAGGGATCGGTACTAGGACCAATTCTCTTTCTAATTTACATCAACGACATAGATGAGGGTCTCACCTGTACAATCTCAAAATTTGCTGACGATACAAAAATTGCAAATAGCGTACTCTCAAAAGAACAAGTTGACGATATGCAACACAATCTAGATAAATTGTCATGTTGGGCCCAAATTTGGCAAATGAGTTTCAATGCGGATAAATGTAAAGTACTACATATCGGATACCTAAATGAGAAAGCAAACTATTCGATGAATGGCACTCGGCTTAAGAATGTAAACAGAGAAACCGATCTGGGAGTAACAATATTGAGTAACCTAAAACCGAGTCAACAATGTTCAGAAGTTGTTAAGAAGGCAAACAAAATAATTGGCTTTATAGGCATGTCATTTGAGCATAAATCCAAAGAAGTTATCCTCACCCTTTACAATTCCTTAGTCCGCCCTCTTCTGGAATACTGCGTTCAATCCTGGTGCCCTTATTACCAAAAAGATATAAACAAGCTAGAACGAGTTCAACGTAGAGTTACCAAAATGATACCTAGCCTAAAGAACAAACCATACGAAGAGCGAGCGTCTTAGAGAATTAAATCTACTTCCTTTAACCCAGCGCAGATTAAAAGGTGACTTAATTCAAGTGTTCAAAATCATCAAAGGCATCGACAATATGAACTGTAGTAAGTACTTCACTATCGACCAATCTAATTACACGCGGGGGAAACGGTTGCAAAATTATTGGTAAATCTTTTAACTCACACGAATCTAAGAATTTCTTCTTCAATCGAGTTGTCAACTTGTGGAATGGGCTTCCCCGAGACATTATAGACTGCAGCACCGTTGATTCATTTAAACTCCGCTTAGACAAATATCTCGCATCAAACCCGCGACTGACTGCGTTTGTAAATTAATAACTATATTTTATCCCCCCCTTCAGTTACTAACCCATCTGTCCCCTACTAACTTCCTAATCCTGCCACGGACATTAGTTCTAGGGCAGTAGTTCCCTTTCCAATGTTCCCTTACCCCCTCTAAACCACTGTTTGGACACTTGATCGTCAGTGTTTTGGAGGATAAGCAGCCGAGAAGGGTCACTAGATCTGTTGTTGCTTGATTTCCTTTGTACTACCTTCTCTCCCCACACTCACACCAACCTTCCTCCCCACACTCACAACATCCTTCCTCCCCACAAATGTTCTCTCCTCCTTCCTCCCTCCCCACACACTTTCTTACATAAGAACATAAGAAAATGGGAGTCTGCAAAAAGCCGATCGGCCCATACAAGGCAGATCCCTGTGATTCCCCTTCTTCTCTCCTTCCTCCCTCCCCACACACTTTCTTCCCTCCTTCCTCCCTCCCCACACACTTTCTTCCCTCCTTCCTCCCTCCCCACACACTTTCTTCGCTCCTTCCTCCCTCCCCACACACTTTCTTCCCTCCTTCCTCCCTCCCCACACACTTTCTCCTCAACCTTCCCTCCCCACACACTTTCTTCCCTCCTTCCTCCCTCCCCATACACACTCTCTCCTCAACCTTCCCTCCCCACACCACCACCACAATGTCGTTCATCGCCCCGGAAAGAGCCTCACATTTTCTCCGGTAATCTTTGCAAGCTGTCAAACAATTTGCCATCCTCCCGACACTCAATCTCACTATCTCTCTCTCTCTCTGTATCTCTGCCTGCCTCTCTCTCTCTATCTCTCTCACCCCCCTCTCTCTTTCTCTTTCTCTCTCATCCTCCCGACACTCACTCTCACTCTCACCCTCTCTTTCTCTCTCTCTCTCATTCATTTTACATATTTTGTTCTCTCTCACACTCTCACTCACCCTCTCTCTCTCTCTCACTCCCGGAATCCATTTACCGGAATGCGTTTTTCGCGGCGCCGATGGAAGCGTCTGGGGTTTCTTACGTGATTTTGGAGGCTGTCACATTTCATTCCATGTTGTGTATGATTTGTACAGATGGTTGTTATAGGTAGGATTTGAATACGTTTAAGGGGGTAGTGCTTTGTTTTTGGACTATTTATTTATTTATTTATTTATTTTTGAGTTTCCTCGCTAGACCTCCATCAAGCTTAAAAAAACACCCCCTAGACCCCCTTTCAAGGTAATTTTGCACATTTTTCGGTAGAATATTTTCCCGGCCAAAGGCCGGTTCCTTCTAAAAGTAGAGGCTCGCTATCCCTCGCCAGGAAAAAATCGACACCTATAGGGCACGAAAGGTTTTGATATTGACAACAAAATTATGCGAAAGGGCTCAAAATCGCCAAACTAACGGAACGAACGTCTTAAAACCTTAAAACTAATATACTAAACATGAGGGAGAAGGGGGTCCAGAAAAAGCGAGTACTACCCCTTTAAAGATTATTATTTATTCGACATAGTTCCCGCTTGAAGAACTTGCATACATAGTCATTTAACGAAGGGAGATGACATTAAGGGGGGGTCACCGTTTTTTTTTTTATCTTTCTCTCCTTTTCTCTCTTTCCCTGGCTTGTATCCATTCGGCCCCATTCAGCCAAACAAGACGTTTATCCCCATCCAGGTGTCGATATCTTCCTGGCGAGCGATAGCGAGCCAGCATTGTGTTGAGAAATCCGGCTTCGCCGGAGACATTTTTCTATTGAAAAATTTACAAATTTAGCTTGCTGTCAAAACAAATATATATATATGCTGGCTCGCTACCGCTCGCCAGGAAAATATTGACACCTTGATGGGTGTAAACGTCTTAAAACAGTAGGCTGAATGGGGCCGAATGAATACAAACCAAAGAGAGAGGGAGAGAAAGAGAAAAAAAAAAAACGAGGTGGGATCCCTTAAAAGAAAATTATCCTCATGAACGAAATGTATAAGTATAAATGTATAAGTGTAAATGCATAAGTGTAAATGTATAAGTGTAAATGTATAAGTGTAAATGTATAAGTGTAAATGTATAAGTATAAATGTATAAGTATAAATGTATAAGTGTAAATGTATAAGTGTAAATGTATAAGTGTAAATGTATTAGTGTAAATGCATAAGTGTAAATGTATAAGTGTAAATGTATAAGTGTAAATGTATAAGTGTAAATGTATAAGTGTAAATGCATAAGTGTAAATGTATAAGTGTAAATGTATAAGTGTAAATGTACAAGTGTAAATGCATCAGTGTAAATGTATAAGTGTAAATGTATAAGTGTAAATGTATAAGTGTAAATGTACAAGTGTAAATGCATAAGTGTAAATGCATAAGTGTAAATGTATAAGTGTAAATGCATAAGTGTAAATGTATAAGTGTAAATGTATAAGTGTAAATGTATAAGTGTAAATGCATAAGTGTAAATGCATAAGTGTAAATGTATAAGTGTAAATGTATAAGTGTAAATGTATAAGTGTAAATACATAAGTGTAAATGTAAATGCATAAGTGTAAATGTATAAGTGTAAATGTATAAGTGTAAATGCATAAGTGTAAATGTATAAGTGTAAATGTATAAGTGTAAATGTATAAGTGTAAATGTATAAGTGTAAATGTATAAGTGTAAATGTATAAGTGTAAATGTATAAGTGTAAATGTATAAGTGTTAATCATTAACCCCTTCTATACCGGGTACGTCTTTTCAATTTTATTCTAGCTATATTTAGACGATTTGGTGCCGTTTATGAAGGATCTGTGGTAGTAAAAAGGGTTAGGAGAGATAGTTCGAAGCCTGTTGGTTGCTGGAGGCCCTTTTTAAACTGCATAAAATCGTCTAATAGTAGCCAAAATAAAGTAAAAAGACGTAGCCGGTACAAAAGGGGTTAATATTAACTTCGTTCTGTATAGTTTGGTATATGATAGCAACACCCCTAACTAAACGCTAAAATATAACTGAATTGGTCTTAAGGGGAAAGGGTTTATAATTATTTTGGTCAATTATTTCATATATATATATATTATTTTTAAGTTTCCTCCCTAAACCTCCATAAATCATTAGAAAAACATCCATTCATTTTTCGGTAGAAAAATGTTCCGGCCCAAGGTTGGTTATTCCAAAGTTACAGGATCACCATCGTTCGGCAGGAAGAATATTCGACACCTAAAAAGCACGAATGGTTTTAATATTGACAAATAAATGGGGAAAAAAGGGTCTTAAAATCGCCAAACTAATGGGCCGAACGTCTTACAACCTAAAAAGTAATGGGGCTAAACATGAGGGAGAAGGGGGACCAGAAAAACGGCCTATCTCCCCTTAACTCTATATGCACTGGCTACAACGACACTTCCCTTTTCAATGTTTTGACACACGTATTAAATTTATGATGATAGATCGATAGATAGATAGAATAATAGACGATTTTATTAACTTGAGAAATGACCTGTGGAAATCTGAAAGTTAAGTATACGGTACTGAAATACGATCGGAGGAGAGCAAAAGGGAGAAGAGGAAGCAAAGAATACAGACGATGAGAGATAGGAAGAGAGCGAAAAGGGATGCAGAACTACAACGACCTGAGTCCCTCTTCGCCCTAGGTCTCTATAACACTCAAGCGGCTGGAACTGTCAGTGCAGAAGAACTAAGTATAGACAACCCCATATGAGTTGCCGCAGTGTAATACCGAGGCAAGTCCCCCTGTACATCAGATCCTTCTGGATGAGCAAAAACAGCAGGTACCAGACCCACGAGGAGCTTCACACCTCACCCCTAATGAGGTCTAGTAACGAGCCGCCCTGGTTCCCTTAAAAGAGACTACCAGTGCTATCTCAACCCAGGCTCAGCTGTTCAATAGAAGAAATTCTGAGAGTAACGTTTCACGCTTGGGTTTTAAATTTGTACAGAGTAGGGGTGGGATTGTGGTGCAAGACAGGTACCACGTACCCTACATAGAGGAGGTGGTATATACTGGGAGAGCTCTGAAGAGCGCTGATTATTGTAGTAGCGATAGAATAGCGAGAGAGATGCAACATTGCGGCGAAGAGAGAGAGATTGCAAAGAGTTGGTGAGGGGACGGGAATTAATGATACGAAAGGCCTTCCTTTCTACTTTGTCTAGGAGTGCGGTGTGAGAAGATCCTCCCCACACATGTGAACAATGCTGAATACAAGGACGCACTGTGCCCCTGTACAGAGCAAGAAGGTGTGCAGTGGTAAAGAACCCCTTGAGGCAATTGAGCACACTCAGCTTCTGGGAGGCTGCCTTAAGGGGTTATCACACTTGGCTATTTTTTCGTGGTTTCTGGATCTTCGTTCATAGTTTAGACGACAATTACCGTGGTTTCCCTATCACACATGCACCTAGATAATCCACGAAGATACCTACACTCTTTCGTTCTCACTTCGAAATTAATTGGTCTTATTTCGGCCGTTTTACCTTCCCGTCATGCTATTAATACATCTCAATCCCAATGATAAAGCTGAGCATATATAAAAAACATGGTAAGTATGAATATATTGCTCTCTATTGCCTAAAACAAGCGACATGAATCCACGTCTGTCTGTAAAAGTGAAAGTCAGTGGAAGCAGCAGCACGCTCATGATTGGTTATTTTATCAGTACCCTGATAATTTATTTGTTATCTGTATTGTTCCTTATTTATTCATTAAACTATATATTTTTAAGTAATTTTGACGATTACTTAACAAATTACAGTTTTATCCGAATCTAGAGAGCTATTAAAAATCACAGGAAACACAATAATAACGTATATATCATAAGGTAAACACAAGCGAGATAAGATATTATAAACTCAAGCAGTAAGCAAGAGAGTAGACTGACTGAGCCGGGCTCACGCCTCTTAGCCAAGCGCAGGCCATGATTTACGCATTACCACATTTAAATAGGCAGCGACGGTCTTTCTTCCCTTGCTTGTTTATATGTACGATTTTATATGTTCCATGGGATATTTTATAGCTCTTAAGGTTCGAATATCACCTATCACATTATCATTAGATATATTAACACCTTACGAGCGGCCTATGCGGTTTATTTATATGTACCGCACAGCGGGGTGTTTTTAGCCAAAATAGGGCTGTTTACGTGATCATTTTCATGCCTAAATAAGACCCAGAACGTAAAACAAGTACCTATCCCTGAAAGGGCATAAACAGAGCTTTCGAATGACACCATAACGATCCTTGTATGATGGATAGTTTTCTTGCAATAACCGTGCAACGCGAGTGCAAAAAGCAGGTAATTCGGTACTTTCGGTACATAATTGAGTATGTAGCGAGTGAGAGAGGGAGGAGGGAGCTGAGATTTGTGTCAGTAGTCGCGGTGGTCTGGAGCAGTCATACGCTCGCTAGTCTCCTGCCACCACTTGTCTCTCTCTCTCAGCCACATTACGTGCTGAAATTGCCACTCGACCTATGTCGAGCGCCGCCACATAGTCCAGCTTTATTTAACTCGACTTATGTTGCTCGCCGCTAATTAAGGGTTAAACTTATCTAGTTTAATAATTATATGGAATATATGTACTGTATATTACTATATATTTATACATAAGAAATGTATTTCCATGACATAGCCTACTAATGCACGCCCGACCATTTCCGTGGATAGACGAAGATCTCCCAAGTTGCTCGGGAAGCGTGGATTGTCGGCAAGACCACGGAAAATAGACCAGAAACCACGGAAATCGTGGAGACCACGGACATATTGGCAAGTGTGATAACCCCTTTAGCAAGACTGGTAATATGGTCCTTCCAAGTGAGAGCAGAAGAAACAGAGACACCAAGAATATTGAGAGAAGATGAAGGATTGATTTTTGTATTGTTGAAGAATAAGGGATAGTCTTCTAGGTGTTCCGGATGGGTAGTAAGATGGAGAAATTAGGCTTTGGGAGGATTAATGGCAACAAAGTTTTCTCTGCCCCAATTCTAAATAGTAGTTAGATCAGAAGATAAGTGGTGTATGTCTTCATTACATTTGTTTTTGAGGGATTGCTGGCTAGGGTGATCTGGAAAACTAAATGAGTAGTGCAAGTTAGAGTCTTCTGCGTATGAATGGATGGGACTGGAGGTACAGTTGAGAAGATTTTTTATGAAAATTAGAAAGAGAATAGGAGATTGGACAGAGCCCTGAGGAACACCGGAGTTGATAGGATGAGGAAGTGAGCGATGGCTGTCCACAACTGCAGCTATGGAACGGCCGGAAAGGAAATTAGAGACAAAGACACAGATGGAGGGATAGAAACCGAAGGAGGGTAGTTTAGAAATTAAAGATTTGTGCCAGACTCTATTGAAGGCTTTCAATATGTCTAGAATAATAGAAAAAGTCTCACAGAAGTTCCGAAAGGAGGATGACCAAGAGTTAGTAAGATAGGCAAGATCACCAGTAGAGCGACCCTTAAGGAAACCGTACTGGCGATCTGAAAGTAGATTATGGGAAGAAAAATGCTTAAGAAATTTTGAGGCAAGAATAGTTTCAAAAACTTTAGAGATGCAAAAAATGAGAGCAATTGGACGATTGTTGGAGGGCTGAGAGCGGTCACCCTTCTTTAGGACAGGTTGAATAAGAGCAAACTTCCAGCATGAAAGAAAGACACTAGAGGATAGACAAGAGCCGAAAGAGTTTGCCTAGGCAGGGAGTTAGCAACAGTTTTTTAGTACAACAGGAGGAACATCATCCGATCCGTACGCCTTCTTAGTATTAAGTCCAGAGAGGGTCGAGAGTACATCTTGAGAAGAGATTATGATATTAGGCATGAGTAGGAAAGCCCCTCTCTCCTACTTATGCCTAATATCATAATCTCTTCTAAAGATGTGGATAGGGAGGAATAGCACCGGAATCATCCAAGGTGGAGTTTTTAGCGAAAGTTTGAGTGAAGAGTTCAGCTTTGTCAGAGGAAGAGGTGACGGTGGTACCGTCAGAGTGGAAGAGGGGAGGAAAAGATGAAGGAGTGAAATTGTTGGAGAGATTTTTTGGCTAGATGCTAAAAAGCTAGAGTTGGAAAATTCAGAGCATTAGTTAATGATGAAAGAGTTTTTGGAGAGTCGAAGGACAGACTTGGCTTGATTCTGGGCAGATACATATAAAGTTTGGGATTCTTGAGTTTGAGGATGTAGGTACCATTTGAATGCTTCCTCCTTTTTGCGAACAGCAGTAGAGCAAGCGTGAGTAAACCAAGATTTGTGTGAGTTAGTCTGAGAGAAAGAGAATGGAATGTATGCTTCCATGCCCGAAAGGATTACCTCAGTAATGCGCTCGGCACTGTCTGAGGGTCCCTGGTCACGGAAACAAAAATAATTACATGGGAAATCATAGAAGTACTGCCGTAGAGCCTCCCATTCGGCAGCGCCAAAGTGCCACAAGCGCCGCCGGTTGGGGGGGTTAGAAGGCCGTACTGGAGAGACAGGACAGGTGACAGAGATAAGGTTATGATTGGAGAAGCCCAGCGGAGAGAGAAGGTTTACAGTATAAGCAGAAGGATTAGAGGTTAGAAATATGTCAAGGATGTTGGACAGATCTCCAAGGCGGTTCAGGATACGGGTGGGTTGCTGAACTAACTGCTCTATACCTCGGCTGCTAAAGCCATCCCAAGAGCTAAGAGTACATCCCATCCAACTGTATTTACAGGTTAGTATTGCCAATCACTAATGGCAACACATCTTAAAGGAATCCTGAATTAGAAGAGCAGACAAGTAGGGCCTCTGCTGGTGTGACAAGAAGGCTGTCGCAATGATACCACCACCAGCTGCAGTGCTACGCAAGAAGCTTTGCAACACTAGCAGTAAGTCTCAAAAAGCACATAGCAGTAGCAGGGCATCAAAAGAAGTGTGCCACAGTAGCAGTGTGTCACTTACTGCACATGTACGCAGCAGTAGGTCAGAAAAAGTGCCTAATCTCATCACCACAATCTCCATCCTTGCCACTAATCTATAAAGACAAATTAAACTAGGAAGAAACGGAAGGGATACTCCATGAGACCTTCAGTGTCAGACCATCCACAGTGTCATTAATGAGCCTAACTTTATAACACTGCCTTCACCGGAGTCGGCCAAGAGTCGTGACCCAATAGTTTCCCACCATGAAGATTCAAAAGTGTACTGGAGAACATACTTGGGGACCTACTATTGCACTAGACATATCGAAAGCCTTCGATAGAGTCTGGCATAAATCTTTAATTTCTAAACTACCCTCCTTCGGTTTCTATCCCTCCATCTGTGCCTTTGTCTCTAATTTCCTTTCCGGCCGTTCCATAGCTGCGGTTGTGGACGGCCATTGTTCACTTCCTCACCCTATAAACTCCGGTGTTCCTCAGGGCTCTGTCCTATCTCCTATTCTCTTTCTAATTTTTATAAATGATCTCCTTAACTGTACCTTAATTCCCATCCATTCATACGCAGACGACTCAACCTTACACTACTCCATTAGTTTTTCAGAACGCCCCAGCCAGCAATCCCTCAACGACAAACGTAATGAAGCCATAGAACTCTTAAATTCTGATCTAAATACTATTTCCAATTGGGGCAGAGAAAACCTTGTTAACTTTAATGCTTCCAAAACCCAATTTCTCCATCTATCTACCCGTCAGGATCTCCCAGCGGACTATCCCTTATTCTTCAACAATACAAAAATAACCCTTCATCTTCTCTCAATATTCTTGGTGTCTCTTTTTTTCTGCTCTCATTTGGAAGGACCATATTACCAGTCTTGCTAAGGCAGCCTCCCAGAAGCTGAGTGTGCTCAACCGCCTTAGGGGGTTCTTTTCCACTGCACAGCTTCGTGCTCTGTACAGGGGCATAGTGCGCCCTTGTATTGAGTATTGTTCACATGTGTGGGGAGGATCCTCTCACACCGCACTCCTAGACAAAGTTGAAAGGAAGGCCTTTCGTATCATTAACTCCCGTCCACTCACCAACTCTCTGCAATCTCTCTCTCTCCGCCGCAATGTTGCATCTCTCTCGCTATTCTATCGCTACTATAATAATCAGTGTTCCTCAGAGCTATCCCAGTGCATACCACCTCCTTTACGTAGGGCACGTGGTACCCGTCTTGCAACTCAATCCCACCCCTACTCTGTACAAATTTAAAACCCAAGCGTGAAACGTTACTCTCAGAATTTCTTCTATTGAACAGCTGAGCTCTGGAACTCTCTCCCAGAATCAGTCTTTCCCTCCTCCTATGACTTAAATTGCTTGAAACTCCGTGTGTCCAGGCATTTTGGCTCGAACGTCCCTTGATTTTGGCCCTGTCACGTTCAACTATGGGGGAGGCACTCGCTACAGGCAGTTCTGCCGTTTGTTTCCTTAACTCACATAGAAAAATCAAAAACAAATAGAAAACTTTAAAAAGAACCAAGTAGTTATTTGCTCAATTAAGGTCTTTTCAGATCCCAGCGACGCCAACTTCGCGCCTCCAAAAGTTACAGCAGTATTTTGCTCCTTGGTACGATTAATTTGCCAGCCAAAACTTCCCAGAAGTTTATTGTAGTTGAAAAAGTGTGAAGGAAACCTTCACGATATTTTTTTCGTGGGTGGACCTGAGCTGCAATTTCAGATTTGTATATAGAGCTAGCCGAGGTATATTGTATTTTGTCACCAACAAACTTCACTTCTAAACTCAATTAATGAAATCAACAAATACATGTGACACTCCAAGGACTCGAATCTAGGATAGGCTACTCACACCGAAATTCCGCGCACTTATGCAATATGCTATCAAGACAGTCCCGAGATTCAGAGAGAGCTGCACTATGTTAATGAACTATATAGGGTTAAAATCTCTCTCTCTCTTTCTCTATATAAATATATATATATATATATATATATATATATATATACCGGTATATATATATAGAGTATATACTGTATATATATATATATGGATGATAAATGTATTACGCTAAACATCCTTTCTGGGACTCCCTCTCTGCCAATTCCAAATCTCATCTCAATAGTTCCAGAGGTTTGGAAGCTTGAGGGATCCAAATAGTCAAACAGTTCTAGGCGTAGGGATTCTGAGCGACCCCACGCCTTGAACTAAGTGGGATTAGTGGAGATTGTTATCGGCAATACTCTCGCAGTATAAGCTCCAGGATTATTTGTCCTGCTTCAGTAATGGAATGTGAGCGAGGATATCTGGTGAATAATGAGAGAGAGAGAGAGAGAGAGAGAGAGAGAGAGAGAGAGAGAGAGAGAGAGAGAGAGAGAGAGAGAGAGAGAGAGAGAGAGAGAGATGGAATACGCAACTTGTGGAAGTTAAATTTCGGTAATCAAGTAGACAACGAGTGAGGGTTATTTAATAAAAGCGAAAGAGACAATATGCCGATAGCCCCTGGAGGTTGGGACTGGGAATCCTACCTCCAGAATTGCTAGGAGGAGGCTGTAGGCACCAGCCGAACAGGGCGGTCCTCCCGGAGAGAGCTAGGTGTTTGATAAGGGCAGCTGTAACTCCTATTTCACCATCTGGCCTCCCTAGCTGATCCCTTCTGTGCCTCATCAATATTTAGGTCAACCCCAGCCTGCCCTTCAAAACATCTTCTCCTCCTGTCAATATATTATACAATAAACACATTACATACTACACTACCTTTTTTCAAAATAATGATGACTGAACCACGACCTGCCTCGGAGTCCCCAGGGGGGGGGGGGGGGGAACAAAAATGCCCCCATTGGTCTGACCCCTGGCAGCGATTCGGACCACCACATTCTACTCTCACTATTAATTTCGCCCACATTCGTAGCCTATCATCTAACTTCCACTCTGTGGAACACCACTTCTCCTCTGCCAACCCTGATCTAACGAAGTAGTCTGGAACTACTGACAGCAAACAATTTTTTGTATCCTCCTTGTTATGCCCTGATTTTGATCAGGTTTAACGATTAGTATAGGTGAGTTCTACTAGACTGGGACTTCAGAGTTCATAGAAGTACATATAAAGAAGACAACAGAGGATATATATATCACCAAAATATAGTTTACAATACAGCTTTATTTCCCTTAATTACTAAATACACGGATAGAGTATGAGTGTAAGTTTAGAAAACATATAACAATAATTAGCACTTAACAAATTATTTTCGAGCACAGTCGCGGATCTGGATGGAGTTCAGGTATTTTCAACACAGCTTATAATATTATGTATTCCTTTTATCTGGAATCAGTACACGAATTACTATCGAGAGTTCATACAAGTAATATCATCAGCTATTTAATATTCACTGCACTTTTAGCGAAGTAGACTTGCGATAGTGGGTATGAACGAGAGCTAGTTAGTTCACTATATTATATACCTTGAGTTATATACCTTGCGCACTGGTATGAGAGCAAGATCAAAGTCAAATAATTGTAGACTTTGAAATATTTTCTATGTGTTGAAATAATGGCAGAGTCGATTATGAACTCTGAAATATTTTCACTCGGTAGAATAATGGCGAGTCGCTTAAGTTGGAAAATGGCTTATTTAAGTTAAATTCAGAATGTAGTATTTCTAAATTACAATCACTGTGGTATATATGGAAATGCTTATGAGGGAAATTCTTTTCTATGAATTCCGAATACGAAGGTGTCAAATGATTTTCGAAACTTTAAGGACTTTTGTAACTGAAATATTATTAACTTATTCAGAAAAATTGCAGAGTCGATTAACATGAAAATCGGCTTATTTGAATTAAATTCAGGATTTCACTTATATAGGGGTAGTGAACACTTCAGCACATTATAGAGCATTCATAAATGGAATTATTTTCTGTAAATTTTTAATACTAACACTGTAATGGATTTTCAGAATTTTAAAACACTTTTGGGACTTTTATTTTACTACTAGAGCTGAATTTTGGTAGAGTCGCTTATGTACTCTGTTTTATTTTGATCACTTTGGTAACTTTTTCTAACTTTTCTCTCGTCACTTGGCATCGACTTAGGCGTCTTTTCTGTATCTTCCTTTCTACGATAGTTAAGGTGTTTGCTGTCTGTAGCTTCTGAATCTCCGTGGGCCGTCCAGGTTGGCCGGTTGTGTGAAGATAGTTACAGATGGGTTGATGGGCTTGGGGTCTTAAGTATGGCTCCGTAACTTATTGTGATCATCTGGCAATTACTGTTGGGCACCATACCGGACTAACACGAGTATTCTTAGCTTTATGGAATACTCGACTATCCTGACCTTTATATCAACCATTGATGAAGTCCTATTAAGGTACTCCATCTTGACTTAGGGTCTTAAATATCGTGCCTCAGTGGTGACGTACATGGCACGATATCGGACTAATGCAGAAAGACTTTAGAACTGGTCTTGCTGACTGTCTCTGATCTTCATAAGAGGTTCGGGGGACCCAGGGCGGTGTTCAAACCTTTTAGTTACACAGTCTAATGGGATGCCACAGGCTCAGTGCACCTAGGACTTGTCTATGCAGAGTCCCCTTGAGGGTATCTCGCCAAGCCCTTCCCTTCACAGCGGTCTTGGATGTCTGAGACTTCCTGTGAAAAGTGAGTGTTCACTTTCAATAGTAATAAGTTGAGAAGTCGGGGTGCCGGAGTCTCTTAACTCTTACTAGGAAAAGTGGAACCTAGCAGAGGGGACAATGTTAACTACTGGGATGCCGGTGTTAGCAAAGTTCCTCTGAGAGGACACTTTACACGTTCAATAGAAACAGCTGAGTCGTCGGGATGCCGAGTTCTCAACTCCTTCTACAGAAGGTGTAATCCTAACTAAGGTCACTATGTTAGTCACTGGGATGCCAGTGATAACAAAGTTCCTCTAGCAAGACTTTAGCACTTTTCACTAGAGAGAGAATGGAGGACGGGGTGCCGTTCTCCTCAACTTCTACTAGAGAAGGTGCAAACCTAGAAGGTAGGAATCTATGTTTGTCCTGGGATGCCTAGGACAACATGAAGCCTCCTAATAGGAGTTTTGTGGACTTCTTCAACTAAAAATGAAGGCGCGTGGTGCCTGACCCTTCGTTTCCTAGTTAAGGAAAGCTTTATACCTAGAGCAGAGAGCTATGTTAACCACTGGGATGCCAGTGATAACAAAGTTCCTGTAACAGGCCACAGTTACGGTAACTAAAATAGTAGAAGTAAAGTTTTGGGGTGCCGGGCACTTACACTACTACAATTAATAGATACCGTCTATCAGGAGTCTCTAAATAGAATTTTTATCTCACAGACAGTATATAGGACTTTCGGGATGCCGTAGGTCCAACTGAATGGAGTTTAGTTCTAAGACTTCTTAAGTTGGGGTGCCAGTGTTCAAGAAGGCTTAAAATTGCTTACCTCTCCTAGATTTCCCTGACATGGTATTGAGGATTACTGCGGGGTGTCCTTTCTAACCTGTAGGATGGTAAGAGCATGAGAGGGTATCCTTGGGTAGGTTGATAGGACCTTCTTATTCTGGTGGTCAAGATACTCTCCTGCAAAATCAATTAATTAGATCACACGGTGGTACTAATATCAAGGGGCATATTACCTAGATAGCTACTTCATCAAAGGTTAAGTACATAATTATAAGTATGCAGGTAAGGTCAATAGAGCCTTGGAAATAATAAGTTTGTTCAAAGGAGAGAGTTCCCGAAGTTCTTAACTCTGTGTGGGAAATTGAGGGCCGTGTGCAAAACAAAGTGAAGAGGTATAGGATGCGCATCGAAGTATTTTATTCATCATACTCGTACACAGATTTCTTGGATGAGGATCTAGTTATGCATCATCGATAGTATAATGTAAGTTGATGATGACTTGTGAAAAATAGAAGAGTTGTGTTACATTTTAACATAGTATTTTAAGTAGGCGTCCCCCGGGGTGGGTTGGTACCCCTGGCGAGCTAGCTGGCGAGCCAGGTAGCTTCCGGCGCGTGTTTAAAGAACACCAGCGCCACTCGGCGTTGCGGCGACCTTGGTACTATTGAGTATGCGTATATATAAACAGGAATAATTATATGGGAAAGAAGATAATGTGTTTTGTATAAATTAAAGAGGTAATCAGAGGATAAAAGAAGACGTATATATGTGTGTAGGAAACTATGTCCCAAGGATCTACTGATGTATTTCTTAAGGTTAATTCTGCATAGTTAGGTTAAACAAAACATCATGGTATAATTACATAGAATTCAGATTGGTATTATTCTTAACATTAATAGTACATCTTATTTATAACATATTTTTAATACATAGACATAGGAAAGCATGATTATATAAAGAGAAAAGCATGTATAGGGTCTTTAGGTCTCCTAGAAGGGTTGGCTGAAGACGATCTTCTTCCGTGTTGTTGTTGTGGGGCGAATCGTCTTGCCCGGCGTGAGCGGGCATTTCTTCTCCAGTGTAGCGACTCGGGCGTTCCTGGGGCTCACTACGGATGCTGGTATTTCCGGTGTTGTTGCTGGTGTTTGTTTCTTTACCGTGGTCCTTCCTTTCTCTGGATCCTCCTGTTCTGTTTTCCTTGTTTTTTTTTCCTTCTTCTTCTACCACTTCTGTCCCTCTTGCCTGGTGGCTTTTTTCTTTTCCGGGGTATTTTACTCCTACTATCTCTATCCTCAGTTTCAAGCCAAAGGTGGATGTTGCATATACAGTATGTACGCAACAATCTTGCTTTTTCTCGTGTTACCAACTTTGATTCTTCTGAATTCTCAACTCTCTGGCTAAAGCTTTCTTGTCACTCACAACTAAATATTTCTGAGCTGTTTATCTCTCTTCTAAATTCTACTGATTATCGAAAATTCTTTGACTATCTAACTTCTAAAGTGAAACACATTCTAACCATCTCTCCTTTCACAGAAATATCCATCTTAGGATTTCAAAGTTCACCACTGCCAATGGCTCTCCTCTCTTTCCACTGACCAACCTGGTGAAAAAGCTTACAACTTGTCTATCCTAAATGACCTAGAGCAGTTAGTCCAGCAACCCACCCGTATCCTGGATCGCTTCGGAGATTGGCCAAACACTCTTGACTTATTTCTAACGTCTAACCCTTCTGCTTATACTGTAAATTTGTTCTCTCCTTTGAGCTCCTCCGACCATAAACATATCTCTGTCACCTGTCGTATCTCTCTGGTACGGCCACCAGATCCTCCCAGCCTGCGGCGCTTGTTGCGCTTCGGCGCTGCCGACTGGGAGGCTCTTCTGCTTCCGTGACCGGGGACCCTCGGAGAGTGCTGAACGCATTACCAAGGTAATCCTCTCGGGCATGGAAGCATACATTCCATTCTCTTTCTCTCAGCCTAATGCAAAAAAAATCTTGGTTTACTACTTGTTCTACTGCTGTCCACAATAAGGAAGAAGCATTCAAATGGTACCGTCGCCTTCAAACTCAAGAATCTCATACTTTCTATGTTTCTGCCCAGAATCAAGCAACATCTGTTCTTCGACTCGCCAAAGACTCTTTCATCAATAATAAATGCACTGAACTATCCAACTCTAGCTCTTCCCAAGCCTTCTGGCATCTAGCCAAAAACCTCTCCAACAATTTGTCTTCTCTGTCTTTCCCTCCTCTTTTCCACTCTGACGACACTACCGTCACTTCTTCCTCTGACAAAGCAGAACTCTTCGCTAACACTTTCGCTAAAAACTCCACTTTGGATGATTCCAGTGCTATTCCTCCCTCTCCACCCCCCACTCTCCTACTTATGCCTACCATCATAATCTCTTCAAAGGATGTACTTTCCACCCTCTCTGGACTTAATACTAAGAAGGCATACGGAATGGATGGTGTTCCTCCTGTTGTACTCACAAATTGTGTTTACGTGCTGATAACCTGTCTAGGCAAATTCTTCCGTCTCTGTCTTTCCTCTAATGTCTTCCCTTCTTGCTGGAAGTTCGCTCTCAAATGCCCAACTATCATCCAATTGCTCTCATTTCTTGCAACTCTAAAGTTTTTTAAACTATTCCTACCTCAAAATCTCTTAAGCGTTTATCTTCCCATAACCTAATCTCAGACCGCCAGTATGGCTTCCTTAAGGGCAGCTCTACTGGTCATCTTCTTTCTTATCTTACTAACTCTTAGTCATCCTCATTCAGGACTTCGTTGAGACTTTTTCTGTTGCGCTAGACATATCGAAGGCCTTCGATAGAGTCTGACACAAATCCCTCATTTCCAAACTACCCTCATTCGGTTTCTATCCCTCCATCTGTGCCTTTGTCTCTAATTTCTTTCTGGCTGCAGTTGTGGTCGGCCACCGTTCACTTCCTCAACCTATCTACTCCGGTGTTCCTCAGAGTTCGGTCCTATCTCCAATTCTCTTCCTATTATTCATTAACGACCTTCTTAACTGTACCTCCAGCCCCATTCAATCAGGCCATAAAGCACCTATCTTCTGATCTCTCTACTATTTCTAATTGGGGCAGAGAAACCCTTGTTACTTTCAATGCTTCCAAAACTCAATTTCTCCATCTGTCTACTCATTGCCCCCTTCCAGAAAACTATGACTTACTATTCAATAACATATACAAGTTAACCCTTCATGTTCTCTTAATATTCTCGGTGTCTCTGTTTCTCCTGCTCTCTCTTGGAAATATCATATTACCCGGTACCACTCTTGCTAAAACAGCTTCCCAGAAGCTGGGTGTGCTCAAACGCCTCTGGGGGTTCTTTTACCCTGCACAGCTTGTTGCTCTGTACAGGGGCACAGTGCGTCCATGTATTTAGTATTGTTCACACGTATGGGGGAGGATCCTCTCACACAGTTCTTCTAGACAAAGTAGAAAGGAAAGCCTTACGTCTCATTAACTCACGTCCACTCACCAATTTTCTGCAGTCTCTCTCTCTTCGCTACAATGTTGCATCTCTCTCACTATTCTACTACTATTAAAATAATGTGTTCCTCAGAGTTCTCTCAGTGTATACCACCCCCTCTTCGTAGAGCACGTAGCACTCGTCTTGCAACACAATCCCACCCCTACTCTGTGAAACTCTCCACCCCTAGAGTGAAACGTTATTCTCAATGTTTGTTTCTATTCAACCGGTGAGCTCTGGAACTCTCTCCCAGAATCAGTCTTTCCCTCTTCCTATGACTTAAATAGCTTCAAACTCCGTATGTCCAGGCATTTTGGCTTGAACTTCCCTTGAATTTGGCTGTCACTCTTTCGACTCTGGGGTAGGCAAACAAAAAAACAAACAAATTCTACAACTAGATTATTTGTGCAGGATTCTCAATAAACTGAATCCAAGTAAATTGCCAAGAAAATCCCCACTGGTATAAAAAAAAAAAAAAAATTGAGTTGAGCGAGTATGGAAGGTTCACTATTATATATCAGCATCTACGCACTGTAAACATTCAGGATTATAAAAAAAGGTACATAAGACTAAGTTAGGTCTATTGATCATGTTTATCTTTACTGATTTGGTAGACCTTTCTCTTTCTATGGTAATTATAGTCTGTGTTTAGATTAATTGGCGACAAATTGACTTCTTCCTATCTTAATGGTTGGTGTTTCTTTCCCCTTTCTCCCTCATGCTTAGCCCCATTACTGTTGATGTTTTAAGACGCTTGGCCCATTAGTTTGGTGATTTTCAGACCTTTCACTCCATTTCTTTGTCAATATTAGGAACTTTCGCGCCATTTAGGTGTCGATTTTATCCTAGCGAGGAACCGGAAAATGCAAAAGTTGATATAGAATGAGGGTCTAGGGGCTGTTTTTTTTTTTTTTTTATAAGCTTGATGTAAAAAAATATATAAATAAATATACTAAACAATTTACCCTACCCCCATAAATACTCCACTATTACGACGTGTTTAGGACCAAGCATGTTGTCAACTATGATCAACTTGGCATTAACCCTTTCTGTAGCCGCGATGTTTGTTATATTCTATTCTAACTATAATTAGGCAATTGTATGCAGCTTAGGAAGAATCTGTGGTAGTTAGAAGGGTTGATTGAGTTCGAAGCCTTATCGGTGCTAGAGATCCTTCTTAATCTGAATGAAATCGATTAGTAGTAGTCAGAATAAAATAAAGCGGATGTCGACGGTCAGTTGGGGTTAATATGAAACACAGACATAGCAGTTTCTTATTTCCATTAATTGACCACTGACGAGTTTTGGTATATAAGGAAGTTGGAGCCGTGAACATCGACATTAAAGAGAAATGCAATAATAATGTGGGTTGCTGCCGGACACAATGTAGGATAGATTTGGTTGTATGTATTTATATATGTATTATGACCCTACTACGGCTGATATATGTATTTATATATGTATTATGACCCTACTACAGCTGATATATGTATTATATATGTATTATGACCCTACTACAGCTGATATATGTATTATATATGTATTATGACCCTACTACAGCTGATATATGTATTTATATATGTATTATGACCCTACTACAGCTGATATATGTATTTATATATGTATTATGACCCTACTACAGCTGATATATGTATTTATATATGTATTATGACCCTACTACAGCTGATATATGTATTTATATATGTATTATGACCCTACTACAGCTGATATATGTATTTATATATGTATTATGACCCTACTACAGCTGATATATGTATTATATATGTATTATGACCCTACTACAGCTGATATATGTATTTATATATGTATTATGACCCTACTACAGCTGATATATGTATTATATATATGTATTATGACCCTACTACAGCTGATATATGTATTTATATGTATTATGACCCTACTACAGCTGATATATGTATTTATATATGTATTATGACCCTACTATATGTATTATGACCCTACTATATGTATTATGACCCTACTACAGCTGATATATGTATTTATATATGTATTATGACCCTACTACAGCTGATATATGTATTATATATGTATTATGACCCTACTACAGCTGATATATGTATTTATATATGTATTATGACCCTACTACAGCTGATATATGTATTTATATATGTATTATGACCCTACTACAGCTGATATATGTATTATATATGTATTATGACCCTACTACAGCTGATATATGTATTATATATGTATTATGACCCTACTACGGCTGATATATGTATTATATATGTATTATGACCCTACTACGGCTGATATATGTATTTATATATGTATTATGACCCTACTACGGCTGATATATGTATTTATATATGTATTATGACCCTACTACAGCTGATATATGTATTTATATATGTATTATGACCCTACTACAGCTGATATATGTATTTATATATGTATTATGACCCTACTACAGCTGATATATGTATTTATATATGTATTATGACCCTACTACAGCTGATATATGTATTTATATATGTATTATGACCCTACTACAGCTGATAATACTGCTAAATATTGATGGCCACAGCTCTCACTTCCTTATAAACCAAAACTCGCAAGTGATCAATTATCGAAATATCAGCTGCTAAGGGTTCCAAGATTCAGCCAATATAAAGACAAACAAACATCGAATATAAGTTAACCCTTGCTGTACCGGCGACGCCTTCCTTATTTGATTTCAGCTACATCTAGATGATTGTATAAAGCTTAGGACAGATATATGGTAGCTACAAGGATTAATTGAGATAGTCTGTAGTCTCTTAAGGGGAGGTATTTAGTTTGTTCCCTAGACCTCCATCAAGCTTAAAATTACACCCCCTTGAGTCTCTTTCAAGATAAATTTGTACATTTTTCGGTAGAAAAATGTCCCGGCCGAAGGCCGATTCCTCTTAAATTACAGGCTCGCTATCGCTCGCCAGGATAAAATCGACACCTGAATTGCACGAAAGGTCTTAATATGGGGTGAAAGTTCTTAAAATCGCTTAACTAATGGGGCAAACGTTTTATAATATCAAAAGCAATGGGGCTAAACATGAGGGAGAAAGGGGTCAAGAAAAAAATCCCTCAAGTGGAGATCTCCCCTTAAAAGGCATACGATCTTCCTAACCTTCTTAAAAACGTCTGATAGTTGGCAGAATGTAATGCAAAGGATGCCGCCGGTACTGGATGGGTTGATAACTATCATCATACACTTTAAAGGTACATCATTATAGACAGCTTAACCCCTTGAGGATTATGATGAACTTTGATAGTATATTTTGGATATCACTAGAACATTTTATACAGCTTAGCAAGGACCTGTGGGCATCAAACGGGTAAATACTATCTTCCTTAACCCTCTGACTTCCACATAGGCTACCCTTCTTAATCTGAAAATAAAATGTCTGATAATAGCCAGGAAACATGAAAAAGGCGTCATCATATTCCGAAGGAGTAAATAATCCTTGCAATGATATCCCGAAGGAGTAAATAATCCTTGCAATGATATCCCGAAGGAGTAAATAATCCTTGCAATGATATCCCGAAGGAGTAAATAATCCTTGCAATGATATCCCGAAGGAGTAAATAATCCTTGCAATGATATCCCGAAGGAGTAAATAATCCTTGCAATGATATCCCGAAGGAGTAAATAATCCTTGCAATGATATCCCGAAGGAGTAAATAATCCTTGCAATGATATCCCGAAGGAGTAAATAATCCTTGCAATGATATCCCGAAGGAGTAAATAATCCTTGCAATGATATCCCGAAGGAGTAAATCATCCTTGCAATGATATCCCGAAGGAGTAAATAATCCTTGCAATGATATCCCGAAGGAGTAAATAATCCTTGCAATGATATCCCGAAGGAGTAAATAATCCTTGCAATGATATCCCGAAGGTGTAAATAATCCTTGCAATGATATCCCGAAGGAGTAAATAATCCTTGAAATGATATCCCGAAGGAGTAAATAATCCTTGCAATGATATCGTTCTATAAGATCTAGGGCATACACATTATATGAAAAAGGTGTATTCAAGAACATTGGGGTTTGTAATTGATGATTAATGTTAAGAACGGGGTATTACTTATTTCTATAGGTTTAGGAATTAATGTATAGCGAGGCCGGTCCTTAGTGATCTTGGCCCCATTCAACGTTCTTTCCTCTCACTCAAACATTACGCTTTCCATTATGCAGTTGGGTCGAGGACATGATTAGATTGATATCCAAAATTCGAAAATGGATATTAATCGTGATCGTGTACTCAACCTTTAACTGTATTGGTGGTGTAATGGTTTAGATGCTTATGTTCTGGGTGTGGTGTCCCGAGTTCGAATCCCGGGAGGACCATAATTATGCTTTCATTAGTTTATTCAAGTACATTGGGGTTTGTAATTGATGATTAATGTTATGAACGGGGTGTTACTAATATGTAATGAATGGGTGTATTGATGGTGATGTACCTTTGTATCATTATAGTTAGGATTTTTTTTTACTTGAGGTTTTTATTTTTTTTCGGGAACGCCTTCTCCCACATTTTTGGCCCGATTAGTTTTGAGATTTCAAGAAGTTCGTCCCATTAGTTTGGCGATTGTAGGACCTTTTGCCTAATTGTTGTCAATATAAAACCTGTAGTGTTTAGGTGTCGTGTTTTTGTTTTCCTGACGAGCGATACCGTGCCTGTAATTTAGGGGGAACCGTCCTTCGACCCGGACATTTTTCAACCAAAATAATTTACAGATTTATCTCGAAGGAAGTTCTTGGGGGTATATATTTAAGTTCGATGGAGGTCTAAGGAAAAAAACTAAAAACTTCCTCTTAAATGGGTTTATGACTACCAATATACCGTTATATGGGTATACTATTAAGAACACTTTAATTGATCTTTTCATGCCTATAGTTTGTAATTGTGTTCAATAAGACCCAAAGTTGTTTACAAGATGTAGCATCCGTTTTCTATTCTCAATTACTAACTCCTTCACCACCAAAACGGATTTTTCATAATATTCTGGTGAACATTAGATTATTTTCTTTAGTTTATAATCTACCTTTATGACTCACATGGGTAAATATACTCTCTGAATAATATGGGTCCTTCTACAACTGTGTAAAACCATCTAATTTCAGCAAGAATCAAGAGTGTTGAAGAGGTTAATATAATATTACCTTCACCCTAGTCCAGCCGACCCTTCATGGATTACTACGCTAATTTTGTTTAATTAGTAATTAAGGTTTTTATTATTTTAGGAATTTTCGAGCAATTAAATTTCGCATAGCCCCTGAACTAAAACAATTAAAAAAAAATGCTCATCCAGACATTCCCGGGCGGGGAAGGATAATGTTAATCTGCATACACAATAGTTATTCCCACAGTATTCGTTCGCTAGCAAGGGGTTAGAATAATTGTTTAACCCCTTCTGTACCGGCGACGTATTTTTCCTTTTAGTCATGCTCTCTCTAGACGATTTTGTGCAGTTTAATAAGGAGCTGTGGCAGTAAATAGGGTTAAGGGGGGATTTCCACTTGAGGGAGTTTTTTCTTGACTCCTTTCTCCCTCATGTTTAGCCCCATTGTTTTTGAGATTTTAAGACGTTCGCCCCATTAGTTTGGCGATTTTAAGAACTTTCACCCCATTTATGTCACTTTTAAGACTTTTCGTCCCATTTTTTTCCTGGCGAGCGATAGCGAGCCTGTAATTTAAGATGAACCGGCCTTCGGCCGGAACATTTTTCTACCGAAAAATGTACAAATTTATCTTGAAAGGGGGGTCATGGGGGTGTAATTTCAAGCTTGATGGAAGTCTAGGAAACACACTAAAAACCTCCCCTTAAGTGAGATAGTTCGAAGCCTGTTAAATGCTGGAGGCCCTTTATAACCTGAACACAATCGTCAAGCAGTAGCCAGAATAAAGTTAACATGACGTCGCTGGTACAGAAGGGGTTAAGAATATAAGCGATAATAGTAAATAAATTTGAGGTCAAAATAGTCAACGCCTTTAAGAGGAGATGGGTCGTTTTTATGGTCCCCCTTTCTCCCTCGTGTTAAGCCCCATTTGTTTTGAGATTATAAGACGTTCGGCCCATTAGTTTGGCGATTTTAACACCTTTCGCCCAATTTCGTTGTCAATTTTAAGACCTTTCGTGCCATGTAGGTGTCAATTCTTTCCTGGCGAGCGATAGCGAGCCTGTAATTTTAAGAGGAACCGGCCTTTGGCCGGGAAATTTTTCTACCGAAATATGTACAAATTTATCTTGCAGGGGGGGGGGGGGGGGTCTAGGGGGTGTTTTTCTTAAGCTTGATGGAGGTCTAGCGAAGAAAGTAAGAAATATAGGAATAAATTAATTAACACACTAAAAAAACGGCCCATCTCCCCTTAACCCATGCAGCACCAGTGTCATATTCTGTCATATTATGGATCATATTAGACGATTACATTTAGCTTAGGGAGAATCTATGGTAGCTCAAAGGATTAAAGGAGACAGTCTGCAGCCTTTTGATTGCTAGAGGTCTTTTTTAAGCTGAATGAAATCATTTAACAGTAGCCAGAACATAATGAAAATGACGTCACCGGTACTTAACCCCTTCTGTACCAGCGACGTCCTTTTGATTTAATGCTAGCTGTATTTAGACGATTTTGTGCAGTTTAAGGGGAGGTATTTAGGTTGTTCCCTAGACCTCTATCAAGCTAAAAACTACACCCCCTAGACCTCCTTTCAAGATAAATTTGTACATTTTTCGGTAGAAAAATGTCCTGGCCGAAGGCCGGTTCCTCTTAAATTACAGGCTCGCTATCGCTCGCCAGGAAAAAATCGACACCTAAATTGCACGAACGTTCTTAAAATTGACAGAAATTGGGCGAAAGTTCTTAAGATCGTCTAACTTATCTCCAAATCTTAACAGCATTGGGGCTAAACATGAGGGAGAAAGTAATTAAGAAAAAAAAATCCTCCAGGTGGAAATCTCCCCTTAAGCAGGATCAGTGGTAGTAAAATGGGTCAAGTGAGATAGTTCGAAGCCTATTAATTGCTGGAGACCCTTTTAAAACTGACAAACATCGTGAATTGTAAGCCAGAATAAAGTTTAAAGACGGCACCGGTAGAGAAAGGTTTAATGGGTTAATATGACTTTGCAATATTACGCAACCAACATTTTTTTTCTGGACCACTTCTCCCTCATCTTTAGCCCCATTAGTTTGACAATTTTAAGACCTTTTGTGCCATTTAGGTGTCATTTTTTTCCCTGGCGAGCAATAGCGACCCTGTAATTTAAGAGGAACCGGCCCTCGGTCAGGATATTTTTCTACCGAAAAACGTACAAATTGATCGAAAAGGGGAACTTGGGGATGTTTGTTTCAAGCTTGATGGAGGTCTAGGGAGGAAACTACACGAATAATGAATACATAAATTAATGTATGTATGTATGTATGTATGTACTGTATGTATGTATGTATGTATGTATGTATGTATGTATGTATGTATGTATGTATGTATGTATGTATGTAGTATGTATGTATGTATGTATGTATGTATGTATGTATGTATGTATGTATGTATGTATGTATGTATGTATGTATGTATGTATGTATGTATGTATGTATGTATGTATGTATGTATGTATGTATGTATGTATGTATGTATGTATGTATGTATGTATGTATGTATGTATGTATGTATGTATGTATGTATGTATGTACTCTGACACATACCCCATCTTTTTCACTTTTCCAATATGTTGTGTTTCCTGTTCCCCCTTTCCTTCATATTAATGAGGGTGGCCGACTCGAGACAGAGCCCGAACAGGGACATCACAACACAAGAGAAAAACAAAACAAAACAAAAGCCAAACAAATTCACACACATACATAATAATTCACACACATACATAATAATTCACACACATACATAATAATTCACACACATACATCATAATTCACACACATACATCATAATTCACACACATACATAATAATTCACACACATACATAATAATTCACATACATACATAATAATTCACACACATACATAATAATTCACACACATACATAATAATTCACACACATACATAATAATTCACACACATACATAATAATTCACACACGTACATAATAATTCACACACATACATAATAATTCACACACATACATCATAATTCATACACATACATAATAATTCACACACACACATACATAATAATTCACACACATACATAATAATTCACACACATACATAATAATTCACACACATACATAATAATTCACACACATACATAATAATTCACACACATACATAATAATTCACACACATACATAATAATTCATAATACAGTAGGTAAATAAATCGACCAATAAATAAACCCTCCCCCTTTAACGCATTTTTTTTCTGGACCCCTTCTCCCTCTTGTTTAGCCCCATTAGTGTGTCGATTCTAAGACAATTTTAGCCATTTAGGTGTCAATTTTGTCCAGGCGAGCGATAGCGAGCCTGTAATTTATGAGGAACCGGGATTTTTTTTTTATCGAAAAATGTACAAATTTATCGAAAAGGAGAGTCTTGGGGATGTTTTTTTTCAAGCTTGATGGAGTTCTAGTGAGGAAACTATAATAATAATAATTTATATACAATACATTAACAATTAGACCAACAAATAAACCGTCCCCCTTTAACCCTTTCGTTACCGATGCCTCCTTTTAACTCTATTCTGGGTACTGTTAGACGATTTTAGGCAGTTTCAAAAGGGCCTCCAGCAATTAACAGGCTTCTAACTATCCCACTTAACCCTTTTTGCTACCACAGATCCTACGTAAGCTGCACAGAATCGTCTAAATATAGCTAGAATAAAATGAAAGAGACGTCGCCGGAACAGAAGGGGTTAACGCTATGCAGGTGTTCCAATAACCTTCGCCAAGCGCGAGGAAGCTTGGTGAAGTGGATGATCTGCGAGGTCAGAGGAAAGTTTGTCGTAAGTTTATGAAAAATGTGGCTAAAGTTTATTGCAAGTTTGTCGTAAGTTTATTGCAAGGAAGCTTAATGGGAGGTTTTTAGTGTGTTCCCTAGACTTCCATCAAGCTTAAAATTACACCCGCTAGACCCCCTTTCAAGATAAATGTGTACATTTTTCGGTAGAAAAATTTCTCGGCCGAAGGCCGATTCCTCTTAAAATGCAGGCTCGCTCTCGCTCGCCAGGAAAAAGTCGACACCTAAATGGCACGAAAAGTCTTAAAATTGAAAAAAATGGGGCGACAGTTCTTAAAATCGCCAAACTAATGGGGCGAACGTCTTAAAATCTCGAAAGCAATGGGGCTAAACGTGAGGGAGAAAGGTGTCCAGAAAAAAATCACTCAAGTGGAAATCTCCCCTTAATATATCCTTCTGGGCTGTCTATGTAGGCCCGTTTTCTTAATTGTGTTATATTTGGTATATATGTATTTATTTAATTATATTTTATTAAATGTTTTTGCCTTTGCTTTTCTCCTGTGCCTTTATGTATTTTATATGGATTTTATTTTGACTCTTGTTTCTGTACCCTGTTGGGAGGCTTCGGTAGCTGACATAATAATAATAATAATAATAATAATAATAATAATATAATTACCAAGCTTAGGTGAACAAATTGTGGCGAAAATTATGTATCATCTATTTTACACAGAAAATAATTGAGATATATATATATATATGGTTAACAGATCAATATTGTAGGTCATAAACACGTAATTCTTAAGTATGAGTGAATACATTTCTTACTAATTACCTTAAGTCGGCTTGGTCTCCTCTACTGACGCCGATGAGCGAGCCGCCCCTCCAGTCTGAAAGGAAATAATGATTGGTTAACCTTATCTGGTGCAGGGACAGGTGTTTTGGAAACCACCATGTTTCACTCCATCTGTTTGGAGATTACAAGACACTTTATTCAGATGTCATTTTTTTTCTGGGCGAGCGATAGCGGCCTTTGGCCAGAATATTTGTCTATTAACATATGCACATATTTATCTCGAAGGGGTTTCTGGGTGATGTATTGTTTTATTTTATTTATCTATTTATTATTATTATTATTATTATTATTATTTAGTTGTATTTTATTGTATTATTATTGCCTGAAAAGCCTACTGGCTCACAAAAAGGCTGGTCAATACATGTGTTTCATTGCCTGAATTATTTTGTGATCTCATTTTTAAAAAATGTATCATGATATGACAACAAAAACGTGTTTAAAGTGTTTAAAGTGTTTATTTTATTTGTTTTAGATTGAAGGGGTCTGGGGAAGTGCTTCTCTTTGTCTAGGGGGAAACTATATAACAAAGTTGATCGAAAATGGCAACAACAATCAAAACCAACAGTAAACAAAATTATAATAACCCCAGACACGTTGCACCACCGAGTTAAAAGACAACGCATACACTTTTGACTCCCAATACTTAATGAAGGCCTTTTATATTTTGTACCCTCACTTACTATGGGATCTCAATAACCGAAACACCTGGGGGTTTTCTTGTTTCTGGTATGGTATATATCCTCGTTTAAATTATGTTCTTTTTATAACGAGGACGTTTTGTATGGAGGGTGAAGCCGGTATCACACAAGAGCTTTTTTAGTCAACATTCGATGATCAAAAAATTTCTGGCAGCATTTCTGGATTATTTTGCACTGGTATCGGAAACTAGACTGATGATAGGTGAATTTAGGTAACAGAAATATTATAAATGCTGACCTCATAAGCTGCCAGACCAGTGTTTAGGATAAATGTTGAGGGAAAAAGCGCTCGTGTGACACTGGCTTGAGTTGCAACCCTGAACCTCGCATTTTACTTGCAACTCACCCCACAGTTACCGATAGTTGCAGGGGGTTGAGGGAGGGTAATAACTCGTCCCCGAGGTGGAATTTAAGGGGGTATTGTTGTTTTTTTCTGGCCCTCTTTCTCCCTCATGCTTTTTTTTTTTTTTTCTATGTGATTGAGGGAGGCAAAAGGCAGAACTGCCTATAGCGAGTGCCTCCCCCATAGTTGAAAGAGTGACAGGGCCAAAATCAAGGGACGTTCGAACCAAAATGCCTGGACACATGGAGTTTGAAGCAATTTAAGTCATAGGAAGAGGGAAAGACTGATTCTGGGAGAGAGTTCCAGAGCTCAGCTGTTGAGTAGAAGAAAGTTTGAGAGTAACGTTTCACTCTTGGGTTGGAGAGTTGCACAGAGTAGGGGTGGGATTGTGTTGCAAGACGGGTACCACGTGCCCTACGTAAAGGAGGTGGTATACACTGGAAAGCTCTGAGAAACACTGATTAGTATAGTAGCGATAGAATAGCGAGAGAGATGCAACATTGCGGCGGAGAGAGAGAGAGATTGCAGAGTTGGTGAGTGGACGGGAGTTAATGATACGAAAGGCCTTCCTTTCAACTTTGTCTAGGAGAGCGGTGTGAGAGGATCCTCCCCACACATGTGAACAATACTCAATTAGTTTTGAAATTATAAGACGTTTGGCACATTAGTTTGGCTATTTTAAGACCGTTCACCCTATTTCTTTGTCGATAATTAGACCTTTCGTCCCATTTAGGTGTCGAGTTTTTCCTGGCAAGTGATAGTGAGTCTTTACAGGTTTTTCTACCGAAAAATGTACAAATTTTATTAGAAGGGGGTTCTTGGTTGATTTGTTTTTTAAGATTGAGGGATATCTAGGGAAACAACTAAAATATTATGTAAATAAATAAATCGACCAATAGATAAACCTCCCTCGCCCCTTACACGTTTGGAAGAAAAAGAAATATACATGTTAGCATAAGTGACATCTGGTGGTTTGAATATTGTGATAGTTTTGAGTATACTAAAGGCTATTAACCCTTTCACGTTTTTATGAAGCAGAGGTTACCAGATTAGCAATAATAAATAGAGTTCCCTCACTCTTATAATTAACTCTCCAAAATTAGTTTTCTGCCTACAGCTAACTCAAAGACAACTGATGAGGTTGAAGTAACTAAACTAAAGGTTTCTAAATACCCCTGATGGTAACAAAGGCTTTAAAGTATCCCTAATAGGCTCAAAATTGCGTCAAGAACGTGAGAGGGTTAACTAATTAAACTAATCAAACTAATAAACTAAATATATATGGATACATTTCTCAACAAATGTACACTGTGAGAGAGGGTGCTCGGTTGTGGCGGGGTTGGTGCACATAAGGGGTGTATGTAGTTGTGTGTCTGTGTACCGAGGAGCACTATTTATGTGCACCATTCTTGTTGCAGTCGGCTGATCATAGATGTGCACTGTGCAGTCTATATTTAATACATAATATTAAGGGGAGGTTTTTAGTAGTTGTTCCCTAGACCTCCATCAATCTTAAAATGTCACCCCCTTTTCAAGATAAATTTGTAAATTTTTCGGTAGAAAAATGTCCCGGCCGAAGGCCGGTACGTCTTAAATTACAGGCTCGCTATCGCTCGCCAGGAAAAAATCGACACCTGAATGGCACAAAAAGTCTTAAAATTGACAGAAATGGGGCGAATGCTCTTAAAATCGCCAAACTAATGGGGCGAACGTTTTAAAATCTCTAAAGCATGGGACTAAACATGAGGGAGAAAGGGGTCCACAAAAAAATCTCCCAAGTGGTAATCCCCCCTTAAGACATCCTGGGTGTCATTGTTATAAGGTGCCTTTTAAGGGGAGGTTTTTAGTTTGGTCCCTAGATATCCTTCAAGCTTAAGATTACACCCCCTTGAGCCCCTCTCAAGATAAATGTGTACATTTTTCGGTAGAAAAATTTCCCGGCTGAAAGCCGGTTCCTCTTAAATTACAGGCTCGCTATCGCTCGCCAGGATAAAATCGACACCTACAGTAAATGGCACGAAAGGTCTTAAAATTGACAGAAATGGGTAGAAAGTTGTTAAAATCGTCAAAATGATGGGGGCGAACGACTTAAAATTAGAAACACAATGGGGCTAATCATGAGGGAGAAAGGAATCAAGAAAAAAAACCCTAAAGTGGAAATCTCCCCTTAAGAGAGTATAATACTCTCGAAAGGCTCAGTCTGTATTCTATGTTATATGTTAAACCCCACTTGTATCCATTGTATTCTATGTTATATGTTAAACCCCACTTGTATCCATTGTATTCTATGTTATATGTTAAACCCCACTTGTATCCATTGTATTCTATGTTATATGTTAAACCCCACTTGTATCCATTGTATTCTATGTTATATGTTAAACCCCACTTGTATCCATTGTATTCTATGTTATATGTTAAACCCCACTTGTATCCATTGTATTCTATGTTATATGTTAAACCCCACTTGTATCCATTGTATTCTATGTTATATGTTAAACCCCACTTGTATCCATTGTATTCTATGTTATATGTTAAACCCCACTTGTATCCATTGTATTCTATGTTATATGTTAAACCCCACTTGTATCCATTGTATTCTATGTTATATGTTAAACCCCACTTGTATCCATTTTTGACTAAATAAATATTTCAATTTCAATGTAGGCCAAGTATATTGACCACTAACCTCCATCACTAACAAACAACTACAGACATCGAACAAATATTTCTACCATTTGGGACGAATTTGATTGGAAATAGGTGTAGAAATGAACAACCCATTTGCACTAGCCCTTTTTGAGTTACAGAGGTTAAAGGGAGATGGGTGTATTTATTTGCTTAGTTATTTATCCTTTTATTATTTTATCTATTTATCTTTTACCTAGACTTCCATCAAACTTTATAAAAAAAAAAAAAAAAAAAAAAAAAAAAAAAAACATTCAAGATAAATGTGTACATTTTTCGATAGAAAAAAATCCCAGCCAGAGGCCGGTTACTACTGACAAAAATATGGGGAGAAAGGTCTTAGAATCGCCAAACAAATGGGGCGAACATCTTAATAATTATTTGGGTTAAACATGAGGGAGAAGTGGGTCCTGAAAAACCAACCATCCTCCCTTAAGGATAAAGTTTCTGGCCTAATTACAGTGAATATATTATAGGCTAGATTAATATGTGAATAATATATTGTTTTTTATGACTTTTACTCACATGGCATTCTGCACCATGTATTGTAATAAAAACTATTTGTTAAGGGGAGATTTCCACTTGACGGATTTTTTTCTGGACTCCTTTCTCCCTCATGTTTAGCCCCATTGTTTTTCTAATTTTAAGACGTTTGCCCCATTATTTTGACGATTTTAAGAACTTTCAACCCATTTCTGTCAATTTTAAGACCTTTCGTGCCATTTAGGCGTCGATTTTATCCTGTCGAGCGAAAGCGAGCCTGTAATTTAAGAGGAACCGGCTTTCAGCCGGGACATTTTTCTACCGAAAAATGTACAAATTTATTTGAAAGGGGCTCAAGGGGGTGTAATCTTAAGCTTGAAGGATATCTAGGGACCAAACTAAAAACCTCCCCTTAATACTGCGCACATTAGATTGCCATTACCGGTACACATTAGATTGCCATTACCGGTACACATTAGATTGCCATTACCGGTACACATTAGATTGCCATTACCGGTACACATTAGATTGCCATTACCGGTACACATTAGATTGCCATTACCGGTACACATTAGATTGCCATTACCGGTACACATTAGATTGCCATTACCGGTACACATTAGATTGCCATTACCGGTACACATTAGATTGCCATTACCGGTACACATTAGATTGCCATTACCGGTACACATTAGATTGCCATTACCGGTACACATTAGATTGCCATTACCGGTACACATTAGATTGCCATTACCGGTACACATTAGATTGCCATTACCGGTACACATTAGATTGCCATTACCGGTACACATTAGATTGCCATTACCGGTACACATTAGATTGCCATTACCGGTACACATTAGATTGCCATTACCGGTACACATTAGATTGCCATTACCGGTACACATTAGATTGCCATTACCGGTACACATTAGATTGCCATTACCGGTACACATTAGATTGCCATTACCGGTACACATTAGATTGCCATTACCGGTACACATTAGATTGCCATTACCGGTACACATTAGATTGCCATTACCGGTACACATTAGATTGCCATTACCGGTACACATTAGATTGCCATTACCGGTACACATTAGATTGCCATTACCGGTACACATTAGATTGCCATTACCGGTACACATTAGATTGCCATTACCGGTACACATTAGATTGCCATTACCGGTACACATTAGATTGCCATTACCGGTACACATTAGATTGCCATTACCGGTACACATTTAATTTAGCATTTTAATAACTTGCTATTCCATGTTGGGTATAGCTCATGTGTGTGGGAGTTAGCAACATTTCCAAATGATTTTAATTAATACAATAATCTATTAAGGGGAGGTATTTAGTTTGTTCCCTACCTTTTCATCAAGCTTAAAATTACACCCCCTAGACCCCCTTTCAAGATAAATTTGTACATTTTTCGGAAGAAAAATGTCCCGGCCGGAGGCCGGTTGCTCTTAAATTACAGGCTCGCTATCGCTCGCCAGGAAAAAAATTGACACCTTAATGGCACGAAAGGTCTTAAAATTGACAGAAATGGGGCAAAGTGTCTTAAAATGTCCTAACTACTAGGGCGAACGTCTTAAAATCTCAAAAACAATGGGGCTAAACATGAGGGAGAAAGGGGTCAAGAAAAAAGTCCCTCAAGTGGAAATCTCCCCTTCACGTGTACACTATAGTGCTCTGATAATAATATATAGACAGGTATATTTACAGTAGGGTCATGCACATGTTTAATGATTATAACAGGTATATATAATTGTCTGTTGCTCGCATGTATAACAAATGGATAGTTAAGTATAATAACATATATCTTTGCAACTCTGATTAATAAATTATACACATTTATATATTTGGTAGTTCTCAGTGTTAAGGGGAGGTCTCCACTTGAGGGATTTTTTTCTGAACCCCTTTCTCCCTCATGTTTAGCCCCATTGCTTTTGATATTATAAAACGTTTACCCCATTAGTTTAGCGATTTTAAGAACTTTCACCCCATATTAAGACCTTTCGTGCAATTCAGGTGTCTATTTTATCCTGGCGAGCGATAGCGAGCCTGTAATTTAAGAGGAATCGGCCTTCAAGGTCAAGGGGGTGTAATTTTAAGGTTGATGGAGGTCTAGGGAACAAACTAAATACCTCCCCTTAAGCATGAAGAATACAATGGAACATACTGTATACAACTAAACTGATAATACAATGGAACATACTGTATACAACTAAACTGATAATACAATGGAACATACTGTATACAACTAAACTGATAATACAATGGAACATACTGTATACAACTAAACTGATAATACAATGGAACATACTGTATACAACTAAACTGATAATACAATGGAACATACTGTATACAACTAAACTGATAACATTTATACTATAGCGAAATATTTCAACCCAAATTTCCTCGACAATAGACTTAGATTGGTAATTGTTGGAAGTTAATAATTATAAGAAGGGTGTATGAAAGTGAGTGACACGAATACCAGCCTCTTGCCCACTCAAGAACATTCGTGGACCTCACCTTTTCGAATTATGGAAGTATATCTCTGGAAACGAATTTATGAATTATCTATGCATCAATTACGAAATTCTCTCTCTCTCTCTCTCTCTCTCTCTCTCTCTCTCTCTCTCTCTCTCACATATATATATATACTGTATATAGCCTATATATTGAAAAGCAAGTTCTATCCAAAAATCAATGTAGATATACAGGTTAGAATTGCATAGAGAAAGAAATACGAAGTCCACTATTTTGTTATGAGTGGGCTAGAAACTATGGCACCCGAGTGTACATAAAGGCAAAATCATAACTTGATGCTTTTGGTTTGTTCAATTGTGTTAACCCTTTGAAGATTATGACGCATTTTGACTGTTTATAATGGCTATCAGTAGACAATTTTACACAATTTACGAAGGATATGTGGCAATTATTAGGGTAAAGACAAACAAGCTAATCATAACATAGGACATTTATAGCGAATCTCAAGCAACAAAGACATACCGGTAACTCATAAATTCACGACGCATAAACAAGCGAACGATAGGCAGCCCAGAATCGAAGACATACTGACATAGATGGATGAACACAAGCCCAACAAAGAGATATCCCACCCGATAAATCCTGAGGCCCAATACATTCATCCACACACACACACACACACTTCAAGTGAACAACAAACCGACAATTATTATTCTATTATTATTATTATTATTATTATTATTATTATTATTACTATTATTATTATTATTACTATTATTATTATTATTACTATTATTATTATTATTACTATTATTATTATTATTACTATTATTATTATTATTATTACTATTATTATTATTATTATTATTACTATTATTATTATTATTATTACTATTATTATTATTATTATTATTACTATTATTATTATTATTATTATTATTATTACTATTACTATTATTATTATTATTACTATTATTATTATTATTATTATTATTATTTATTATTACTATTATTATTATTATTATTACTATTACTATTATTATTATTATTATTATTATTATTACTATTATTATTATTATTATTACTATTATTATTATTATTATTACTATTATTATTATTATTATTACTATTATTATTATTATTATTACTATTATTATTATTATTATTACTATTATTATTATTATTACTATTATTATTATTATTATGATTATCATTACACACACACAAACACACACAGCATATCCTCTTCATCGCTAGTATCTTACCCAATCAGGTTAACCCTTTCAGTACCGGTAATGTATTTTTGTATTAAATTTCTACATTTATACAATTTTGTGCAGCTTAGGAAGGATATATATGGTACCGGTAGCTGAAAGGATTAATTGCGATAATCATTAGAGGGCCTCGGGGTCGGACGGGTCCTAAATTGAGGGGTCAATCCTGTAAGTCCTTCAGTAAACTGGCATGGGTTGTCCCTCTTACAGGGGATAGGTTCACTTGGGGGCCTTCTGTGTATGGCCACCCTCATTATGGGGAGTAAGGCGTTCGGCAATAGATATATGGATAGATTAGTCCGTAGCCTGTTAATTGGTAGACGTCTTTCCTAAGCTGAATATAATCGTCTAATAGTTGCCATAATATAATGAAAAGGACGTCACCGGTACTGAATGGGTTAAAGCCTTTCAAGATACGATGAAGCATTTTTTTTTTTCTGTTTTCTGGTTATTAGTAGACAATTTTATTCAAATTAGGAAGGGTTTATGGAAGTCAGGGGGTTAACTGAGATAATCTTTGGGCTGATAATTCCCACAGATCTTTCCTAAACTATTAAAAAAAATTATTCAGATTAGGAAGGGTATATATACGAAAGTCAGAGGGTTAAATGAGATAGTCTTTACCCTTACAATTCCCACAGATCGTTCCTAAACTGTCTAAAATCGTCTAGTGATAGCCAGAATGATCTGTCAAAATAAGTCATATTCTTCAAAGGGTTAAAGAACGAAACTCCCAAGTGGTTAATTGCGCTTCCAAAAACTGTCCGACAATTTCTGCCCTCAACTTCACACTCTAAGCCATTTATTGAACTCCTAAATAATTGAAACTATCCCTCACGGAATAAAATGTTCTTAATAACACTGTCTGGTTTAACGGCGTGTGGTTTATTTATATATATATATATTTTATTTATATATATATATATATATTTTTGTTGTTTTATTATTATTTATATTATTGAGGATTTTCCTTGCTTTTAGCCATGTTCGAGAAATTTATTTTAGTGGGTCACCTATGCTAACAAAAACGCCTTCCCAGGCTTCCTTCAAACTAAACAATGCTTACCAAGACCCCCTTCAAGCTAGATTTTTTTTGTATTTTTCGATAGAAAAATGTACCAGCCGTTGGCCAATTTCTTCTAACTTTCAGGCTCACTATTGCTGGCCCAGAAAAAATCGACACCTGAATGGGGAGAAAGGTAATATTATTGCCAAGTTAATGGGCTAAAACGTCTTAAAATCTACAAACTCAGGTACGCGAAATAGGGGAGATCCTAAAAGACATCCGGCGGGCTAAATAGGGTTAAGGCTTTACCAAATCTAAGGAAGTCAGAGGTTCGTTTATGGTGTTCCAGGTCATAATATGCCAGAATGTATGTTCCAGAGTATTCAGCCACTTATAGAAATTCGTGGGCTCCCATGTTCATCTTTATAACAATCTGGATTGATTTTCGGATGGAACTCACTTTTCAATTATTATTATATAGTGTTTTTGATGCATATAAATTGTAGTGTTTTTGATGTGTAGCAATTGTAGTGTTTTTGATGTTTGTGTTTTGTATAGAGTGTTTTATGTATATAAATTGTAATTAAATTAAATTCAAATAATGTATTGACACCAAGTTTACCAGTAATGTATACAACAAGAATATCAGGGCGGGTACCCAACCCCGAAAGGAGTTGAAATAGGGGAGCTATCCCCCCGCCAAAGGCGGCTTTCTAGGGCCTTTCCTAGCTGATGCTGAGAGGATTGGGTTCTAGTCATGTGGTGATGGGCTGGTCTATCCGAGTGAGAACTGAGCGATCTCTGCCATACCCATAGCTTACTCTGACTGTTCCTTTTACTTATATATCTTCTAGATCTCAAGTGGCGGCGTCTTTTCCGTGGATTGACCTCCCTACTGCCAACCTAGAAGTTGGCAGATTGGGAGCCAAAGCGTCACATTTTTCCCTTACCCCTCAACTTTCCCTTCATAATTGCTGAAGGGCACAGGGCCTTGGGTGGGGCTTTGGTTTCCCGGGCGTTTCCGCACCTTCCTCAGCTCCCTGCCTTGGAGTGGCTTCGGTCACCCGGACTTTGTTAGTGGTAAGCAGGGAGGATTTTGTGGGGGCGCTCGTTTATGGCCTTGGCCTTGCTCGAGACCTTGGGGCTGTTCGGCCAGACAGCCTGGGGAACAACAACAACAACAACAACAAGAATATCAGAAACACAAGACACAACAAATATTAGGTCTGTCAATAAGGGCTTGATACTCATGGTATACAGTATATGATTTCAGAAATAATACACTACACACTAAATTGCAAACAAAACAAAAAAGTTAATATACACAAAAATGTATCTATATAATTATATACATTCATAAATTCGTGTCCAGAGATATACTTCCTTAAGGGAACACTGACTGCTTGTTTGGCCTATAAATTCATGCATTCATAAATTCTTAGTTTCCTCGCTAGACATCCCTCAAACTTAGAAAAACATCCCCTAGACCCCCCTCAAGATAAATTTTTTAATTTTTCGGTAGAAAAATGTCCCGGCCGAAGGCCGATTCTTCTTACAATTACAGGCTCGCTATCGCTCGCCAGGAAGAAATCGACACCTAAATGGCACGATAGGTCTTAAAATGTATAACGAAATGGGACGAAAAGTCTTAAAATAGCCAAACAAATGGCCCGAACGTCTAAACATCTAAATAATAATGGGACTAAACACGAGGGGGAAAGGGGACCAGAAAAACGACCGTCTCCCCTTAATCAGACAGGTGAATTCCACGATTTTTTATATGTGACTGTACCACCACACCACAAACGCCTTGACCAGGAACTAATATAAAGTTCTGGGGACAAACAGCATTTTCAATCAGAGAAACTCGACTCTCGATTTTTTTTTTATATAAAATACCAAATATTAGACATAAAGGTGGTCCACAAATGTTTATGAGTTACTGTACGGTTGGCCTAATAAGTCATGGCTCGGCACTAAGTATATTTTGATCAATAATTTGTATCAGCAATATTTACACATGATTTCGTCTTTTTGAGTGAGATATGCACCCATATTCCTATACTGACCCACCCTCTTCAACATCTGACAGACATTAATACAGGACAGAGCGAGTCAAACGTAAAGACAGCTGAGACATGACTTGTTGTTGTTGTTGTTGTTTTTCCCCAAGCTGCCTGGCCGAACAGCCCCAAGGCCCCGAGCAAGGCCAAGGCCATAACCGAGCGCCCACACAGAACCCTCCCTGCCGACCACAATAAAGCCTGGGTGACCGAAGCCACTCCATGGCGGGGAGCTGAGGAGGGTGCGGAAACGCCCGGGAAACCAAAGCCCCACCCAGGGCCCTGTGCCCCTCAGCAATTATGAAGAGAAAGTTGAGGGGCAAAGGAAAGATGTGACGCTTTGGCTTCCAATCTTGGTAGATTAGGAGGTCAATCCACGCAAGAGACGCCGTCACTTGAGATCTAGAAAATATATAAGTAAAAGGAACAGTCAGAGTAAGCTATGGGTATGGCAGAGATCGCTCAGTTCTCACTCTGATAGACCAGCCCATCACCACATGACTAGAACCCAATCCTCTCAGCATCAGCTAGGAAAGGCCCTAGAAAGCCGCCTTTGGCGGGGGGATAGCTCCCCTATTTCAACACTTTTCGGGGTTGGGCACCCGCCGTTTCGGGGTCGGGCACCCGCCTTTCAGGGTTGGGCACCCGCCCGTTGACTTATTAGCGTGACTTATTACAGGACTTATTAGCGCCACTGTACCACCACACACACCACAGATGCCTTGACCAGAAACTAATATAAAGTTCTGGGGACAAACAGAATTTTCAATCAGAGAAACTCGACTCTCAACAATTTTCACGTACCAGACCAAATACTTTAAGGGATCCCACCTCGCTTTTTTTTTTCTCTCTCTCTCCCTCTCTCTTTGGCTTGTATCCATTCGGCCCCATTTAGCCTACTGTTTTGAGACTTTACCCCATCCAGGTGTCAATATTTTCCTGGCGAGCGGTAGCGAGCCAGCTTATATATATTTTTGTTTTGACAGCAAGCTAAATTTGTACATTTTTCGATAGAAAAATGTCTCCAGCGAAGCCAGATCTCTCCATACAATGATGGCTCGCTATCGCTCGCCAGGAAGAAATCGACACCTGGATGGAGATAAACGTCTTAAAACAGTTGGCTGAAAGGAGCCGATTGGATACAAGCAAGGGAAAGAGAGAAAAGGAGAGAAAGATAAAAAAAAAGCCGGTGAACCCCCTTAAAGAATAACCTTCTGAGGATTATGCCAGTTTATTCTGGCTATTATTAGGCGATTTTATTGAGACTAGGAAGGGCATACGAAAGTCAGAGGGTTAATTGAGATCATCTTTACCCTTTTAATTTCCACAGATCTTTCCTAAACTGGAGTAAAATCGTCTCATAATAGCCAAAATAAACTGTAAAACGCGTATATAAAAGTCAGAGGGTTAATTGAGATCATCTTTACCCTTTTTAATTTCCACAGATCTTTCCTAAACTGGAGTAAAATCGTCTCATAATAGTTAAAATAAACTGTAAAACGCGTATATAAAAGTCAGAGGGTTAATCGAGATCTTCTTTACACTTTTAATTCTCACAGGTCCTTCCTAAACTGGAGTAAAATCGTCTAATGATAGCCAAAATAAACTGTAAAACACGCGTCATAGGTCTCAAGGGGTTTATGATTAAAATAATGGGAACATTATCTTTGTGTAACCACAACATTGAAGTGTCTCCAGGTAAAGAACTTAACCTCTTCCATATCGACGACGTATATTGTATTTGATTTAAGCTACATTGAGACGATTTTATGAAGCTTAGGATGGATATATGGAGGCTAACAGGATTAAAGGAGATGGTCTGTAGCCTTTTAATTGGTAGACGTCCTTACTAAGCGTTTTTTTTTTTTTTTCTATGTGAATGAGGGAGACAAAAGGCATAACTGCCTGCAGCGAGTGCCTCCCCCAGATTTCAAAGAGTGACAGGGCCGAAAATCAAGGGACGTTCGAGCTAAAATGCATGGACACACGGAGTTTTAAGCAATTTAAGTCATAGGAAGAGGGAAAGACTGATTCTGGGAGAGAGTTCAGCAGTTGAATAGAAGAAAGTCTGAGAATAGCGTTTTACTCTTGGGTTGGAGAGTTGCACTGAGTAGGGGTGGGATTGTGTTGCAAGGCGGGTACTACGTACCCTATAAATATAGAGGAGGTGGTATACACTGGGAAAGCTCCGAGCTGTACAAAATCGTCTAATAGTTGCCAGAATATAATGAAAAGTACATCACCGGTACAGAAAGGGTTAATCGTGTGAGTGTATAGCTGGCTACATGAACTTACATGCACTACATGATGTTATGTATGGAAGAATGAATTATGTGATCAGATCAGATGGTTAAATAGTAATGCAGTAGCTAATTCATATCATCACTTAATGGATTAAGGGGGGTCACCTGCTTTTTGTATCTTTCTCTCCTTTTCTCTCTTTCTCTGGCTTATATCCATTCGGCCCCATTCAGCCAACTGTTTTAAGACGTTTATCCCCATCCAGGTGTCAATTTCAGCATTGTATGGAGAAATCCGGCTTTGCCGGAGAAATTTTTCTATCGAAAAATGTACAAATTTAGTTTGCTGTCAAAACAAAAATATATATATGCTGGCTCGCGCTACCGCTCGCCAGGAAAATTTTGACACCTGGATGTCTTAACGTCTTAAAACAGTAGGCTGAATGGGGCCGAATGGATACAAGCCAAAGAGAGAGGGAGAGAAAGAGAAAAAAAAGCGAGGTGGGCTCTCTTAATGGTTGCATAGCTAATGAATTGTGTAAGTCAATCACACTCATACTTTCACACACACAATCATGGAGTATATACAAATTTATGTGACCAATTATACAAAATGTGGCCCAACTCGTTAGGTTTACCAAAATGAGGTCAAACCCCCCCCCCCCAACCTTCCCCGGCCTTGGAGACGGGTTCAGGTGTTGTGTGTGGGACTAATAAACCAGGCAGCCAATTAGTGTTCACCTGTGTGGCTCTAATACCTCAGACACCCAAATAATTAAGGTACACTAGGCAAGATTTCCAGCTGCCCCAGTTCTGTTTGTATTTGTGCAATTTGATCAATTTCAAGCGATGTATTGATAAACAAAATATACAGACTTAATTTACCCATCAGTTTGTTAGTTTCTGCTGTTTGCTATTTTCATTTACGTATGTATTTATAAGTGAACCCCTCGACTCGTAAAAAGCGACGGACATGTTTTTTAAACATTTGCCAAGGCGGATCTTTGAAGGTTAGACAAAATTTGTTATATTTACCATATAAAGAATTATTACTGCATCATATGCGCATATTTTACTTGTATAATGTGAACATTGAAGAACCAGAAATAGGTGTGCAGTGAAAAAATTGTACAATTGCGACTGGAGAGGTGACGAACGCATACAAGGGAGTGCGACATAGGTCTGCTCTCTCAGAAGTTTCTCGAGACTGGCTGTCTCTCGTCCAGGTAGGGGGAGTGTAGCGGAGGGTGACAGTGTATTTGAGGCGGGACGGAGAAAGTAGGGAGAGAAAGGGGAGGCAAAATGTAGTATAAAGGAGGAGAGGGGAAGTTGAGGGAGCAAGGGGGGGGGGGAGGAGAGGAAGGGGGGAGACACATGTAAGGAGAAGACAGGAGGTGGTGGTAAGGAGACATTCCACCTACCTAAGCTCAAATTGCTTCCATTTTACTGGCACAAGGGCCATCTTCTGGAAGGAATGTCGCATTCGCCCAGTAAAAATTCCAGAAGGAACGTTGCCATTCTTGGGTTAAGGATTAGGACGCCTTTTGATAGTTTATTCTTGCAATCATTAGTTAATTTTATTCAGTTTTCGAAGGCCCATAGCAGTCAAAGAGGTAACAACTATCGAGACTCATAATTCCTTCCTAAACTGAATAAACTCGTCTACTGTATATAGCCACAATAATCCTTATGGGGTTAAATATATGACTAGGGCCAACTGGAAATCTTACCGACTGTTCAAAGTTGAAGTTTAATTTGGCAATTTTAAAACTTGTTAACCCACTTTAATCAATGTGCACCTGGCAAGCGATATTGTGCCTGCCACAGTCTTAGTAACACTATATATATATATTATATACTGGTCATGCCACTGGATTGGTGGTCCAATGGACCCGGGTTCAAATCCCGATATGTCAATGGGAAGATATTATTGGGATTGAATTTGTGCTGTACCTAGTGTCAGTGCATTACCACAAAGCCCACCGAAATGCCAAAAAAATACCCTCATTGTTCCCTGATTAAATAACACTGTATGAATATTCCCATATTCAAAATATGTTACATGGGGACAATGCCTAGTGAGTTCACTGCTCAATAGGTGGCGTTCTGAGAGTGGGGGTCTGAGTCTGGAAGGCGAGACGGTGAAGCACTTGAGCGAAGCAACCGGCCGCTTCAGAGATGGAGCTGCTTCGAGCCATGGTGGATGCTTCACATGTCTCACTCCCCAGACTGGAACAAGACCTCACGGGCTTCACCGTGTTGAGCGGTGGAATGTACAGGCTCTCAGCCTATGCCCGAGAGGGAGCAGTTGGAATATAGAAAAATAAATAAATACAGCATACATATATATATATATATATATATATATATATATATATATATATATATGCTCAGGCCCAATCCCCACTTTTCCCATTCTCTATTTTTATTTTCCTTTATTTTATTATTTTATTTTTTTATTTTTTTTTCTTGGGGGTGGCAGACTCAAGACAGAGCAAGAACAGGAAAACACCAAACACAAGACAAAACGGCAAACAAACACAGACAAAACACAAAATTCACACACATCTAGGTCACCCAGGAGAATACCCAGAGACCAGAGTCACCAAGGTCGCTCCAGCACTCCGCTGGCCCCCGACCACCCGGAGAGGCTCCGATCTCGGCAGACAGACATGCAGCGGAGCCAATGCCACAAGCCCGCCCACCACACTTCCAGGCGCACCCTTCATATTAATCGTCTCCCCGGGCCAGGCGCCTGATGGACTATTATCTAGTCCAACTTGCGCCCGACCCCTTCCCCAAAATGACCACGTATTCACTCAACTATTCACAAGCATTCTCCATTCATTCCTGTTTATTATCACTGCCTTTGCTGGATCTATAGTCATTCCTCTATCATCCAAAGCTTGTCGTATACAGTCTCTCCATCTCAATGGGGGTCTTCCTGCCCTTCTATCTCCCCTTGTATCTGACTCATATATTCTCTTTGTAAGCCTTTCATCTCCCATTCGTTCAACATGACCATACCAGCTCAGCACCCTTCTGTCCACTCTGGCTGACAAATTTTCCTGCTGCCCCACTCTCCTACGTATCTCTTCATTCCTCAATCCGTCTCTACGGGTAACTTCACACATACTCCTCAAGCAGCTCATCTCCATCACATCCAGCTTTCTTATCTCCTTTTTCTTCAGAGCCCATGTCTCAGCCCCATACATCACTGTTGGCACAACAATTCCTTGATACATTGCACTTTTTACTTTCATCCCGAGATTTCTCGTCTTCCACATACTTCCCATTGCTCCGAAAACCTTCCTTCCTTCACACACTCTCTGTTTTACCTCCATTTCCATACCTCCACTCCTGCTTATCGATCCTCCTAGATATTTAAAACACTCCACTTGTTCCAATATTTCCCCATCCAGTCTCACATCTAGATTCACCCTACGATCACCCCAATTACACACCATTACTTTACTTTTATTAATGTTCACGTTCAGTTTCCACCTCCCACAAACCACTCCAAACTCTTTGACGCCTCACCTCTCATCACATTCACATCCAGCAGTCTACACAATTTTTCCCTTGTCACCAGCACATAATCCATCAATGCCCTCTCTACAATCTCTCCCCTCACAAGTCGCCAGGTGTACTTGTGTATACGCCTTTTTTTGAAGAAGTATTACCTACACTCAATCTACACTCTTCACATACATTTTTCAGTCTTTCTCCACTCTCCTTTACACCATCCACACCAAAACTACCGATGACTTCCTCAACAGGCTTATTTCCTACCCTAGCATTTAGGTCCCCTAAAACTATAACATTTTCATTTTCATCAAACCCTTGTAGACAATCTCTCAAATCCTCCCAGAAACCCTCTACCTCGTCTAACTCTCTTTCACTTCCTGGTCCATACGCACTTACAAAAACCGACCTTTCACCCTTAAACCGCATTCGCACCCACATTAGCCTTGATGACACCTCTTTCCACTCTTTTATAAACTCTCTCAACTCCTCCTTCACAATAATAGCCATTCCCTCTTTCCCACGAACTCCCTCATCTACTCCAGACTTTCTACCTATCACGTATATATATATATATATATATATATATATATATACTGTATATACAGTATATATATTTTGTTTTTCCCATATGTGAGTGAGGGAAACAAAAGGCAGAACTGCCTGTATCAAGTGCCTCCCCCAGAGTTAAAAAAGTGACAGGGCCAAAATCAAGGGACGTTCGAGCCAAAATTCCTGGACACACGGAGTTAGAAGCAATTTAAGTCATAGGAAGAAGGAAAGACTGATTCTGGGAGATAGATCCAGAGCTCAGCAGTTGAATATAATAAAGTCTGAGAATACCGTTTCACTCTTGGGTTGGAGAGTTGCACAGAGTAGGGGTGGGATTGTATTGCAAGATGGGTACTACGTACCCTACGTAGAGGAGGTGGTATACACTGGGAAAGCTCTGAGGAACATTGATTATTATAGTAGCGATAGAATAGCGAGAGAGATGTAACATTGCGGCGAAGAGAGAGATTGCAGAGAGTTGGTGAGCGGGCAGGAGTTAATGATACGAAAGGCTTTCCTTTCTATTTTGTCTAGGAGTGCGGTGTGAGAGGATCCTCCCCACACATGTGAACAATACTCAATAAAAGGACGCACTGTGCCCCTGTACAGAGTAAGAAGCTGTGCAGGGGTAAAGAACCCCTTGAGGCGGTTGAGCACACCCAGCTTCCGGGAGGCTGCCTTAGCTAGACTGATAATATGGTCCTTTCATGTGAGAGCAGAAGAAAAAGAGACACCGAGAATATTGAGAGAAAATGAAGGATTGATTTTTGTATTGTCGAATTGTAAGGGTTAGGCCTCTGGGAGTTCTGAACGGGTAGTAAGATAAAGAAATTGGGGTTTGGAAGCATTAAAGGCAACAAGGTTTTCTCTGCCCCAATTGGATATACCGGTATATATATATATATATTGGGGATATTGAAGGCACGAATCGATCAGGGCAATACCCATGGGAGGCCACATAGGCATTTGATAAGGAGTTGCTGGAACTCCTGTTTCATTTGTCTAGCTTCCCCCACTGCTTTTGTTTGTGCATCACTTACACAGAGAGTAATCCAGCTAACTCTCACAACACATCCTCCTATTTATTTCACTACACTTAACAAGCACACCACACTTCTTTAAAATACACCTAAATCATTTGACGTTCCATCAATTTGAATCTCTTTCAGTCTTTCAACTTTGGAGGGGAGGGGGGGGGGGGGACGCTTGGTACAGGCAGCTTCGACATTTGTGTCCTTGATACACATAGAATAAAATATATATACAGAGAGGGAGAGTGCGTTTGAGAAAACGAGAAAATAGAGAGAGAGAGAGAGAGAGAGAGAGAGCATTTGCCCCAAAGGAGGGGTGAGGAGGGTGGCACTTTGGTTCAAAAGACTTCAGATTTACCTGCAGTCAGCCCCTGTCACTTTGAGCTAAAGATTTTGTATTCAAAAGAAGTGGCCATCTTTTTCTTTGGACGCCATTTTGGTTCTTCAATGATTAACCCCTTCTGTACCGGCGACGTCTTTTTACTTTATCCTAGCTACTATTAGAAGATTTTATTCAGTTTCCAAAGGGCCTCCAGCAACTAACAGGCTTCGAACTATCTCACCAATCCCATTTTGCTAGCACAGATCCTTCTCAATCTGCACAAAATCGTCTAACTATAGTTGAAATATAACCACAAATATCCTCGGTAGTGAAAGGGTTAATCAAAGGGGTTTTATTCTATTATGGATCATGTAGAATGTACAGTCGGCCAAATATGTGATGTCTCGGCACCAACTATATTTTGATCAATAATTGGTATCAGGAATATCTAAACATGATTTCTAAGAGTGAGCTATACAAACATGTTCCTACACTTACCCACCCTATTCAACATCTGACAGACATTAATACAACACAGAGTGAGCCAAACGTAATGACAGCTGATACTTTTTAGGGCCACCGTGCGGTATATCTAAATATTTAATTATTATGTACAGTCGCACTAATAAGTCATGTCTCAGCTGTCATTACGTTTGGCTTGCTCTGTGCTGTATTACTGTCTGTCAGATGTTGAATAGGGTGGGTATGTGTAGGAACATATTTGTATATTTCACTCATTATGAAGAAATGAAGCTTTGATATTGTGGATACCAATTATTGATCAAAACATACTTGGTACCGAGACATGACTTATTAGCGCGACTGTACCAGCATTCCCGAATGTGTATTATGGGTATGGGGATATTAAGGAGAGGTGTTTTTTTTTTTAGGACCCCCTTCTCACTCATGTTTAGCCCCATTAGTGTTCAGATTTTAAGACGTTCGCCCCATTAGTTTGGCGATTTTCAGACCTTTCTCCTCATTATGTTGTCAATATTAGGACCTTTCGTGCCATGTAGGTGTCAATATTAGGACCTTTCGTGCCATGTAGGTGTCAATATTAGGACCTTTCGTGCCATGTAGGTGTCATATTAAGACCTCTCGTGCCATGTAGGTGTCATATTAAGACCTCTCGTGCCATGTAGGTGTCATATTAAGACCTCTCGTGCCATGTAGGTGTCATATTAAGACCTCTCGTGCCATGTAGGTGTCATATTAAGACCTCTCGTGCCATGTAGGTGTCATACATATTAAGACCTCTCGTGCCATGTAGGTGTCATATTAAGACCTCTCGTGCCATGTAGGGGTCATATTAAGACCTCTCGTGCCATGTAGGTGTCATATTAAGACCTCTCGTGCCATGTAGGTGTCATTTTGTCTCTGGCGAGCGATAGCGAGCCTGTAACCGGACTTCGGGCGGGACATTTCCCTACCGAAAAATTAACAAATTAATCTCCCAGGGAGATCTTAGAGATTTTGTTATAAGGTTGATGGAGGTCTAGGGAGCAAACTAAAAAACATAGCAATTATACAAAAACAGAGACCAATAAATAAACCCTTCCTCCCGTTAAGGTGTAAAGAGGAGAAAATACCACCAGAGGCCCCAACATGGCGGAGGTTGGTCAATCTCTGTAACCATAGGATCCCTACTGGGACCTAGCTTTCATGTTCGGGAGAAAGATGTCCAGCCATTTGAGCGAAAAAGGCCACGATGTCCACTATTTTATGTCGTGTGTGTGTGTACTGGTTGGACTCCTATTGCTTTCTTCATCCTATCTATATCCTATTTTTTTTTCTTTTTTTTTTTGGGGGGGGGGGGGGCAACTCAAGAATAGGGACAACAGAAAACAATGAACACACATAAACAAAACAAAAATTCACACACATCTAGGTCATCCAGAAGACCCAGAGACCAGGGTCACCAAGTTCATCCTTTGTATTGGGGTCAACTATTTATGTTACACTTATTTTCTTTTCTATTCGTCTCTTTTTCGTATTTGTATTACGGCTGGATATCCCAATATGTTCATACTGTGATCAAATGGTTCCATGTCATCTCAACCAGTAGACCAATTCAACCAGTAGCTCTCAACCAGTGCCAAATTAACCCAGACCAACCAAACTAGTGCCAAAATATAGTACTAACCTAACCTAACCGTATTGGTTGATTTGGCACTGGTTGAGAGCTACTGGTTGAAATGGTCTACTGGTTGAGTTGATAACACAAATATCAAATATGCCCTAGGTTCTCTCTTTAATGTACAGTATAATGGCTAGACTCGGACTATTCTATTTGTATGTATTATGGTCTCAAATATTTACAGTACTTTTTTCTCTTTTACAGAATAGGATCGTTAGTATCCAATCAAAAAGTGCTATTTACTGATTTTGGCTGCCAATTTCAACAAGAATTAAATACAAAAATACTATTGTTTACCCTTTAAGACCCACACCAGTAATGAAAGTTTATATTAAGAGTAATGTCAAGTGTCTGTGAAACATATTTGTTTTTATATATATTTTTATATTACCTGATTGGACTAAATGGTAATACCGCTAAGTCCAATCACTTGACAGCTAATTCCAATCGCGTCCCATTAATAATCAAAATATATATATTATACCTATTCCCTTTAGTATATTATTTTGCAACATAAAACCTACATTTAGTCTAATTTATTTCAAAATATAACCTTTATTTTGCCCTTAATGACGAAATTAAGCAAAAAAAATTGTTTTGGAAAAAAATTAAAAGATGAATAAAGATGATAACAAATAGAAAACTATCAGTATTAGTACCCCTTTACATTCAAATAATGATTTTAATGGCTAGGATACTTTATCCTGATAAACCCTTTCAGACACAATGGATTACAATTGTATTTTTTCTCCCGTTTCTTACGGCAACCCGTAAGGAAATTACTTTTTTATCAGCTTAAAAAATATCTCCCTTTATTTGTCCTTTATAAATATATAATAATATATTGACAAGGAGAGGTGATTGGATACTAAACCCAAAATCCTTGATGCATTCGTATCCAATCACAAAATATTTTCCTTTCAAAATGTTTCACTTTATGTTACATATTATTATTTTTAATTTTACATGTCTTACAGGATTAATAATTTCCCTAGCACCTATATTTTGTTATATAATGTGGTGTGTTAGTATCCGATCACTGATCCAACACTGTGGTCAACCGATTGACCACTGTGGTCAACTGATCGACCACTGTGGTGGATCAGTGATCGGATATTAGCACACCACATTATATAACAAAATATAGGTGCTAGGGAAATTATTAATCCTGTAAGACATGTAAAATTTAAAATAATAATATGTAACATAAAGTGAAGCATTTTGAAAGGAAAATATTTTGTGATCGGATACTAACGCATCAAGGATTTTGGGTTTAGTATCCAATCACCTCTCCTTGTCAAACTAATTTGCAATATAATCAACTATCTTCATTTTCCATGTGTTATTCCAACATTCCACTACAATATATTATCATATATTTTGAGAAGAATAAATATAGATAATTTTTAAGCTGACAAAAAAAGTAATTTCCTTATGCGTTGCCGTAAAAATCGGGAGAAAAATTACAGTAGTTTACATTCGGTGTTCGGTAGAAGCTAAACTATTTATCCATTTAATTTATTTTTTTCACACAATACTTAGCTTTCATAGCTCTATATTCTGTATATAAGGTTAATACTGTATCTTTTATAGTTTTGTTAGTAGCATTTTTTTTACACTAAAAACTGAAAGTGATTGGATACTAACACAGTGATCGGATACTAACGTTTCTACCCTATGTATAATGACTATCTATCTATCTATCTATATGCTCAGGCCCAATCCCCATGTTTTTCTTATTTTTATTTTTATTTTCTATTTTATTCGATTTTATTATTTTGTTTTCCTTTTGTCTTGGGGGTGGCCGAGTCAAGACAGGGCAAGATGACTGGATTACCAACATCTAGTTTGCGTTAGTCTACAATCAAATATCTACTACTATCTCTGTTCTGTACACTGGTTGGCCTCTCACTCTTCTCTCCTCTATAATTACCGTAACATATTTTCTGTATGAATTATGGCTGGATTTTCAAAGATATATGTTTCACCATGTCAATATATCTACTTTAACCACCTCTACTGGCTCTATACCAAGTCAAAATATATATTGTTGCCACCTGCAGTATAGAGACTATCCAGTATACTATGTCAACATTTCTACTATTACCATGTATATTGGTTATATAAAAGTTCGACGGTTTTCTTTCCTAGATAAACAAAATACAGTTTATTTACACAATTTATCTCGTTTAATTATGGTTGAATTGTTAATATTTTCTGGCTAGGTGGTTACACATTTATAGATATATTTATAGATACATTTATAGATACATTTATAGATACCGGTATATTTATTGCATTTCCTCTATTTACTATTCTAGGTTACAAGTTTACTATTCATCTGGTACCGGTACATATTACAGGACTATTTCGACCATATTATTTTAAATTATGGTCATTAACACTATCTGGTCCAAAAGCTTGTGAGTTTTTATGATTTTTTTTTTTTTTTTTCCTGTCTTGATAGCGTAATTATTAGCGTGCGGAATTTCGGTGTGAGTATCCTAGGTTCGAGTCCTCGGAGTACCACATGTAGTCATTACTTTCATTGACTTCGTTAATTAGGTTGATTTGTAAATTGATTGGCGAGTTGGTGAAAACATAGTATATGAACTTATTGAGGATTGCCTTTGCTTTTGACATTTTCGAGCGATGTTTCTATTTTAAGTTTGTCCCCTAGGTTAACAAACACGCTTTCCTGGACTTCCTTCAACCATACAAATGCCAACCCACACCCCCTTCAAGCCAAATTTGTACATTTTGCGATAAAAAATAAAATCCAGGCCGATGGACGTTTTCTTCTAGTTTAGACTCGTTATCGGTCGACCAGAACAAAATAATTGACACATGAATGGGATGAGGCGTCTTATTATCACCAAACTAATGAAGTGAAGTCCTAAAATCTCCAAACTAATGGGGCGAAATAGGGGAGGTCTAAAAAGCCCTCCCTCGGCACAAATATTATTAAGGGGAGATGCATGGGCGTATTTATTTGTTTATTGTTTAATCTATTTATTATTTTTTAGTTTCCTCGATTATTCTTAATATCAAAGGCTCGCTATCGCTCGCCAGGAAAAAAACGACACCTAAATGGCACGAAAGGTCTTAATATTGCCAAAGAAATGGGGTGTAAAGTCTTAAAATCGTAAAACTAATGAGCCGAACGTCTTAAAATCTAAAAAACAATGGAGCTAAACACGAGGGAAAGGGAAGCTAGGAAAACCAGACCAACTCCCCTTAACCCCTTCACCACCAGGACGTAATTTTCATAATATTCTGGTTACCATTAGACGATTTTTTTAGTTTATTATCTACCTCTACGACTCAAATGAGTATTTGTGATCTCAATAAACCATCTTAACAACAACGGTCCTTCTTCAACTGCTTAAGATCATCTAATTTTAGCCAGAATCAAAGGTAAAAAGGTGTCATGGTGCTGAAGGGGTTAAGGATATATATATATATATATATATATATATATATATATATATATATATATACATTTTTTTTTTAAGAGACAATGAACGGAGGAAGGAAAAACAAAGATAAAACAAAAAGGTCCATGTGCCTAAAGGCATCCTCCATTCATAAAATGTTTGTAACAACTGGATTTAA